>CM035805.1:1715261-1781113 GCA_020466265.1 Siphamia tubifer
GCTACCACCCCCATGCTTCACAGTAGGGATGGTGTTCTTCACAATGTACTCTTCATTCTTCTTCCTCCAAACACACTTAGTGGAATTATGACCAAAAAGTTCTATTTTGGTTTCATCTGACCACAAAACCTTCTCCCATGACTAAACTTCAGACGGGCCTTGACATGTGCTGGTTTAAGCAGGCGAACCTTTGGTGCCATCAATGATTTCAAATCATGACGTCTTAGTGTATTACCTACAGTAACCATGGAAACACTGGTCCCAGCTCTTTTCAGGTCATTGACCAACTCCTGTCCTTTAGTTCCAGGCTGATTCCTCACCTTTCTTAGAATCATTGAGACCCCACGAGGTGGTCTCTAGCATGGGGTTCCACTCTGATTGAGATTGAGTGTCATGTTTAGCTTCTGTCATTTTCTAATGATTGTTCCAACAGTGGAACTTTTTTCACCGAGCTGTTTGGCAGTGTCTCCGTAGGCCTTTGCATCTTTGTGGAGGTGGACAGTTTAGTCTGTGGTGTCTTTGCTCTTTGGTCTTCACCATGTTACAAGTTAAAGTCTTACTGATGGTATGGGGTGGACAGGTGTCTTACTGATGGTATGGGGTGGACAGGTGTCTTACTGATGGTATGGGGTGGACAGGTGTCTTACTGATGGTATGGGGTGGACAGGTGTCTTTATGCAGCTAACCACCTCAAACAGGTTCATGTGGTTCAGGATGATACATGAGTGCAGGTGGACTTCTAATGGGTGGACTAACAGGTGTTTAGGGTCACAATTCTAGATGATACACAGCTGTTCAAATACTTATTTACAGCTGGATCACACAAATAAATAGTTAAAAAATCATGCATTGTGATTTCTGGATTTTTCTTTTTAGTTTCTCTCTCACAGTGGACATGAACCTACCATGAACATGTCAGACCCCTGCATCAGTTCTAAGTGGGAGAAATAGCAAAATAGCAGAGTGTTCAAATACTTATTTTCTTCACTGTATATATATGTGTGCGTGTATATGTGTATATATATATATATATATATATATATATATATATATATATATATATATATATATATATATATATATATATATATATATATATATACCGGGGGAAAAATGGACCAAATTTCAGCAAGTATTGTGCTACAGAAGACATTTTGTTTGTTTGTTTGTGTACACCATAACTGAAAAAGTTGAAGATGGATTTAGAGTAACTGTTCAGGGTTAATGGTGGTAAAGGTCACATGAACAAATGATTATATTTTAGTGGTGATCCAGACTATGTGTCCGCTCAGAGATCTTATGTAGTTAACACATGTGTTTGTTTCCAGACCACCGTAGACTGTCCTCCAAAACCAGACACTTATAAAACCATCATCACGTAAGTCACTTCCTGTTGTGGAACTCCTCCTCCTGTTTGTTTATCTGTTTACTTTGTTAGTCTACTGCAAAACAAAGCGCAGTGGAAATGTTAGTAATGAGACGCAGATCTGTCTCTGTCTCTCCCTTTCTGTCTCCCTCCGTGTCTCTCAATTTCAATTAATTTCAATTTAAAGACTTTTGTTGTCATAGAAAACAAACATTTTCATTGCCAAAGCAGTTGTACAGAAATTAAATAAAAACTAGTGTAATATAGATGTATACAGAATATACATGTGCATGTATTTATTTATTTATTTGTTTTTACTAAAATTCAGAAAAGTCATTTACCCTCACATCTGTATCTATAATAAAAAGTCATTTACCCTCACATCTGTATCTATAATAAAAAGTCATTTACCCTCACATCTGTATCTTGGATGGGTACTGGTTGAAGTTTTTCTGTGTTTAGACTGTTCCATTTTTCCAGAAGTGGTTTGTTTTTATGGATTCCTCTATGGTGTGGAGCTGGGTTTGTTTGTAGTGAATACGTATGTTCTGGTTTCCTGGATCTGTGTGTTTTTGGTTAGAGACATTCCTTAGATGCTTCCTGAGGTTTTTACAGTCCCTGTCAAACCATTGGTCCTTTTGGTTGTTGTTTTGTATGAAGTTTCTATTTGTGGTGTTTAAGTTTGATAAGGAGGGTGAAAGGTCAAATATATGGTGGAGGTTTTCTACTGCTCTGTTTACATCTGCACTGTTCAGTTGGTCGTTGGTTTATAGGAACTGGTCTAAGAGTTGTTGTATTAGGGGTTCCATTTGTACATGGAGTTAATGTTATGTAGTTTAGTTGGTATTGAAGCTTTATAATCATGTGTCGATGTGTTCAGGTAGAGGGTGGTTTTACTGTGGGCTGACAGTGGACGCTCTGGCTGAGGTCAGTAATGAAATAGTCGACTGTACTGTCACCCACAGGTGAGCTGTAGGTGTTCTTACCATATGAATCTCCTCTCAGTCTACCATTGATAGTGGATAGTGATTGTTGTAAGTTGTTTGTTTATTTCTAACCAAATGTAAAAAGTTCCTGTTTTGATTGGATGGATGGAGTGGGTTAGTTCTGATGTGTGCCATATTAATATTCCCCCAGAGTCTCTTCCATGTTTGACACTTGTTAGTTTGGTGGATGGTACTACCAGCTCTCTGTAGTTTACGGGGCAGCCAGTGGGGCCGTCTTCTCTGTACCATGTTTTCTGTAGGATGATGATGTTAGTGTTTGCTATTTCTTTGAAGTGTGGGTTTCTGCTCTTCATGCCGAAGGCGGACGACCTCAGGCCTTGTATGTTCCAGGATGCTGCTGAAACAGCAAAGTGAATTGTCCGATCTACTGAAGGAGGTACGTGAATTAAAGACGGCCTTAAAGGAGAAGGATAAAATAATATCAGCATTGGAGCAGCGTGTGGATGATTTAGAGCAATACTCACGTATGGATGATCTGCTGATAAGTGGACTGAAAACCAGACCGCAAAGTTATTCCCGTGCGGTGGCTAATACAGATGATGCTACACCTAGTGAACAAGCTTCCCTGGAGGAACAGGTACTGACATTTTTTCAACACCATAATATAAAAATAGAAGGCAACACGATCTCTGCCTGCCACTCACTCCCATTAAAAGACAAGACTGCCAAACCATTCATTGTAATGCGTTTTGTAAATCGCAAAACTAAAGTGGAGCTATTATCACAAGCTAATAAGTTGAAGGGATCGGATGTTTTTTGAACGAACATTTGACCAAAAGGAATGCCGACATCGCAAGACACGCACGAATACTGAAGAAACAAACCAAAATACAATCCACCTGGACAAGGAAGTGCAGAGTATGGATCAAGCCAAACGGTTCTCCTGAAACGAAAGCCATCAGGGTAAGAGAATTGAAAGAACTTGACAAATACCGTTAAGAACCTGTAGCCTAGTAGGCTAACTGACTGTAGTATGGATCTGAAGTGGACTAGAATGACACCAATGGGTGTACAAAGACTGTTCTGTTTGAATATATTTTTGATATTGTGCATTTTTCAATTAAGCACCTGTTTTGGACAGACATTTTTTTGTTGGGACCAGGTTGATGGCATGCTTATTTTTCATTTCTTTCTGCCACCACTAGGAAAAACTCAGGATGTCGGGAGGTCCGTGTTTACTTTAAGAAGATTTTTTTTCTACCCGGGACATACTCTATGTATGACATATGCTTGATCTATGTGATTATTTTTCCTTTGCATCTTTGGAACTATTGGAAGACATGGATTATTTTGTTGTTGCTATTGGGATGCATTTGTGCAGGACGACGACCACCCAATTGGACTGTATTTTACTTTTATATTGGACAAAAGTATGCGTGGGTGCGTGTTGGATGTATAAAGCAGTGTGATATGGAAAAAAATATTATTATTTTTTCTTCTCTCCATCTCTTTCCTTTTATTTCATTTCTTACTTTGGTTATAGTACTCATTCATTTATTTCTTTGCCCGCTCACTTGTTTCTCTTTCTCTGGCTCTTTGTCTTCTGGATGCGATTTGTTTATTTGTTTATTTATTTATTTGTTCAAATATTTGTCATTGGTGACATATTGTGCGTGCAGGGTTTTACATGCACTTGCTATGGAAATGGGTGTTATTAATGTAAATAAGTGTTATGTCAAAATATGAACTGTATCTTTTGAATTATGACAGATTTTGAAAAGGTGCTACTTCCATTTCAAGAGCTTGAGATGATCAACATTGCTGATGATATACCCAGTTCTAGAAATAGGGAAGATAATCTTTATAGTAAATATGAAAAAATTAATTTTAATACATTTGATACCACTGAACATGAAACATATGAAATAGAAATGTATCTTGATCCTGAAAACAACTTCTATAATAATTTAAATAACAACTGTGAGTATTATAATGATGATCAGTTCAAGACTCTCAAGATGGAAGGGAATTTCTCTGTGATTGACTTTAACAGCAGGAGTCTAAACAAAAACTTTACACACATTAGGGATTATCTGAGCCAGTTCAAACCCTTTAGTGTGGTCGCTGTGTCTGACACTTGGTTAGATCATGACAAAACAGTTGGTATTGAAATGGATGGGTATGAATTATTTACATCACACAGGACTAATAGAACAGGTGGAGGAGTTGCATTATATATTGATAAATTATTGCAGTGTAAATTGGTAAATACTAACAACGTTGACAATATTCTTGAGTCCATAACGGTAGAAATAATATTTAAAAGAGCAAAGAACATAGTGTTAACATGTATAAACAGAACGCCGGGATCCTGTGCCGACACTTTCACCTCAATTCTTGACAGTATGTTTGTCAACACAAACAATAAGATGCACTTAGCTATTGGCGATTTTAACATCGTCATTCTTAAGTCCCATGAAAACACTAAAACCAGCAATTTTATCAACACTATGTTTACTAATAATCAGTTCCCTGCAATAACAAAACCCAGCAGAATTACATTAGAGACAGCCACATTAATTGATAATATATAGAAAAACAAACAACAGCTGGTCTACTTATCAACGACATAACTGACCATCTTCCCATATTTGCAATATTCCATCATAAGTGTAACAATGAAAGAACTCCTACAAGCAACACATATACACTAACACGCTTAAGAACTCCTGATGCAATCAATGCACTCAGAGACCAGCTCCAAAAACAGACCTGGAATGAAGTCTATTCGGCAGCTGACCCAAACGTGGCTTATAATGCCTTTTTATCTGTTTTAACGGTGCTTTATGACAGACATTGTCCCTTCAAAAAGATTTCATGTAAAAATCAACAAATGCATGTCAAGCCTTGGATGACTAAGGGAATAAAAAATGCTTGCAATAAGAAAAATCTACTTTATAAAACCTTCTTGATAGACAGAAATGAGGAGTCAGAAACGAGATACAAGAAGTATAAAAACAAGCTCACTAATATTATTAGGAAAAGTAAAAAGGACTATTATTATAAAATACTGGACCAACACAAAAGTAATATTCAAGGTACTTGGAAAATACTTAACAGCATAATTAAGAAGGGCACCAGTAACATAAACCTCCCAAATCACATTAATAAAAACACAATAATAGACAGGCCAAAAGAGATTGCAGATGCGTTCAATGATTTTTTTGTGAATGTAGGACCGAATCTTGAAAAGAAAATAGTAGAGCCTAATGATAAGCAAGGCTTAGATGAAAAAGTGATTAATATGAATCCACATTCCATTTTCATTAATAGTGTAGATGAGCATGAAATACTAACAATTGTTAATAACTTAAAAAATAAGAAATCAACTGACCACACCAATATAGATATAATCTTAATTAAAAGTATAATTGAAACTATTTTAAAACCTTTCACATACATTTGTAACTTATCACTCCAAGCAGGTATTTTCCCAGATGAAATGAAAATTGCAAAAGTTATTCCTATATATAAAAATGGAGACAAACAACTACTTAACAATTACAGACCAATTTCACTACTCCCTCAATTTTCCAAAATCCTTGAAAAACTTTTTATGGATAGGTTGGACAGTTTTATTAATAAGCACCATCCGCTAAATAAACATCAATATGGTTTTAGACCAAAAAGATCTACCTCAATGGCTGTAATTGAACTTATTGACAGTATTTCAAATGCTACAGACAGCTCAGAATTCACCGTAGGAGTGTTTATAGATTTAATATTTGATACCATACATCATGCAACATTACTCAAAAAACTGTACAGATATGGAATAAGAGGCACTGCTTACACATGGCTAAAAAGCTACCTTACTAACAGGAAACAATATGTACATTTAAATGGAGTAAATTCAGATATCCAAATGGTATCATATGGAGTTCCACAAGGCTCTGTTTTCGGCCCCAAGCTTTTTATATTGTTCATAAATGATATCTGTGATGTTTTGCAAAATGTTAATTGTGTTTTATTTGCGGATGATACAAGCCTGTATGCCTCTGGTCCAGAGCTTGAACAGCTCTTGAATGCAGTTGAAAATGATCTAAAAATTCTTAAAAAATGGTTTGACATAAATCAATTATCATTAAACATAAATAAAACAAATTTCATTTTATTTGGAAATAAAAAGATCAAAATTCCAATAAAACTATCCATTGATAACAGAGCTATTGAACAAGTAAACCAAACAAAATTTCTAGGTGTAATAATTGATGATAAATTAAATTGGAAGGCCCATATTGACAACTTAAAAAGAAAAATATCTAAAACAATTGCTATTTTACACAAAGTCAAATACTCTGTAAACAAAAAATCACTGCACACATTATACTGCTCTCTATTACTGCCATATTTAACTTACTGTGTGGAGGTGTGGGGGCACACGTTTAAATCAATAATCCATTCAGTTTTTATACTGCAAAAAAAAGCTATAAGGATTATCAATCATTGTGACTATCTTATACCAACAAAACTTCTAAAACTAGAAGACTTAACAAACCTAAACACAGCTGTTATCATGTATAAAACAGACCATAATATTCTCCCAGACTGCATACAGGAACTGTTCAACCAAAGAGAAACCAAATATAATCTGAGGGGCACTGCAATATTCAATAAAATAAAAGTGAGAACAAATACTAAAGGAAAATGCACTACAGTCAAAGGTTTAAATCTGTGGAACATTCTGGACAATGAACTAAAAACAACAAACTATAAACATATTCAAAAACTTATACAAAACAAGGGTCATTGATAAATACACTGCTTTGTAAACCTTACAACACATATTATACAAACTCACAACTAAACTGTCTTATTATTATTATTATTATCATTATTATTATCACTACTACTCCTACTACTAACTAACTGAATGATTGACTAATCAATTTACTATTTTTGTTTGTTCTGTAATCTATTTCTGTTTATCTTTTTCTATATATGTGACCCACCACCACCAAACCAGGCATAAGTCGCACTGAGCCGTTCAGAGCTACAGCCAAATTTAGGCTGGAAGGTGATTTGTTATTAGTGTTTACACCTTATCAAAAAACGGTACCTTAACACCTCTATGTTCACTTCCTGTGGTCATTACATTGAAATCCAATCAATAAAGGTGTTTATTGAGTCAATTATTTAAGCGGTGACAAAAGTTCAGGTATTGCTGAGCAAAGACAAAGACGACTTCCACCTCTTTTCGCCGAACAAAACGATCTCCGTTCCGTGGGTAAACACCCAAGTGTTTGGTACGAGGTAAAAGCTTATATTGAATGTTCTGTCCAATGGTGTAAGCCAAATGATTATAATACGTCACACTTCTGTCCTATTATTATAATATATAAAACTTCTGTGACATGTCCATCAGAGTGTCCTTTAACATCTGTCAACAATTTGTGTCAATCGGATACAAATTATTATGCGTTGCTAAGGACTTCCTACCCCAAAACAGTCCAAAACTTTAACGGACAATATCTAAAAATATGCAAATTGTAAAATATGTCCAAATGTGGATATTAAAATGACCATAACTTTGGTTCTACTTGTGATAGAAACATCATTTTTTCACCATCTTAAACCTTAGTTTCCACTCTACCAAGATACACACATAACTCTGTTTGGATTTACACACACTTATGCCTGGTTTCGTGGTGGTGGGTCACATATGTGTATGTTTGTGTATATATACGTGTATATTTATGCGTATGCATGAGTGAGAATGGAAGAAAAATGAATGAAAAGTAAAACTAGGATAAAGGAAGTAAAAGTAAGAAGAGGGGGAGAGAAAAGGAAAGGAGGAAGTAGAGAAGGTGGGAGGGAGAGAGAGAAAAGGGGAGGGGGGGAGGGAGAAAAGGGGGAAAAAAAGAATTAAAAAAAAAAGGGACTTTTATTTGGACAGTTGTTTTTGTATTTGACTCTTGCATTGTGGGTATTTGATCTTTGTTGTTGTTGTTTTGTTTGTTTTTTTTTTTCCTGCTAAATAAGTTTCGGCTTCAGCCCTAAACCTTTTCGGTCAAGCAGTACATTCATTATGTGTGAAAATGTGTCTACCTGCCTTGTGCTTGTTTTTTTTTTTTTTTTTTTTTTTTGGTTTTGTATTTTGACCGAGATAAAATAATAATAAAAAAATAATGATAATCCATCCCACCTCACAGGTGTGCCACATCAAGATGCTGATCTGACATCATGATTAGTGCACAGGTGTGCCTTATACTGCCCACAATAAAAGGCCACTCTGAAATGTGCAGTTTTGTCTCACAGTAAAATGCCACAGATGTCACAAGCATTGAGGGAGCGTGCAGTTGTCATGGTGACAGCAGGAATGTCAACCACATCTGTTGCTCGTGCATTGAATGTTCATTTCTCCACCATAAGCCGTCTCCAAAGGCGTTTCAGGGAATATGGCAGTACATCCAACCGGCCTCACAACCGCAGACCACGTGTGACCACACCAGCCCAGGACCTCCACATCCAGCAGGTTCACCTCCAAGATGGTCTGAGACCACCCACTCAGACAGCTGCTGAAACAATTGGTTTGCATAACCAAACAATGTCTGCACAAACTGTCAGAAACCGTCTCAGGGAAGCTCAACTGCATGCTCGTCGTCCTCATCGGGGTCTTAACCTGACTCCAGATCGTCGCCGTAACAGACTTGAGTGGGCAAATGCTCACATTCGATGGCGTCTGGCACGTTGGAGAGGTGTTCTCTTCATGGATGAATGTGTGTTTACATTGTTCAGGGCAGATGGCAGACAGCGTGTGTGGCGTCGTGTGGGTGAGCGCTTTGCTGATGTCAATGTTGTGGATGGAGTGGCCCATGGTGGTGGTGGGGTTATGGTATGGGCAGGCATCTGTTATGGACCAAGAACACAGGTGCATTTTATGGATGGCATTTTGAATGCACAGAGATACCGTGATGAGATCCTGAGGCCCATTGTTGTGCCATACATCCATGAACATCACCTCATGTTTCAGTAAGATAACGCACGGCCCCATGTTGTAAGGATCTGTACACAATTCTTGGAAGCTGAAAATGTCCCAGTTCTTGCATGGCCAGCATACTCACCGGACATGTCACCCATTGAGCATGTTTGGGATGTGCTTGACCGGCGTATTCGACATCGTGTACCAGTTCCCACTAATATTCAGCAACTTGGCACAGCCATTGAAGAGGAGTGGACCAACATTCCACAGGACACAATTGACAATCTGATAAACTCTATGTGAAGAAGATGTGTTGCACTGCATGAGGCAAATGGTGGTCACACCAGATACTGACTGGTTCTGAGTCCCCAGACCCCCAATAAAGCAAAAAAACTGCACATTTCAGAGTGGCCTTTTATTGTGGGCAGTATAAGGCACACCTGTGCACTAATCATGATGTCAGATCAGCATCTTGATGTGGCACACCTGTGAGGTGGGATGGATTATCTCAGCAAAGCACAAGTGCTCACTATCACACATTTAGACAGATTTGTGAACAATGTTTGAGAGAAATGGTAATATTGTGTATCTGGAATAAATTTTAGATCTTTGAGTCCATCTCATGAAAAATGGGAGCAAAAACAAAAGTGTTGCGTTCATATTTTTGTTGAGTGTATATAGTGGTATGTTCACCCTCTGGGTTGATTTTCAGTGTCCATCCTCCACTAAAACCACTATTCTGAACGGAAGGGTAGTGCTCTTTTATGGTGGAGTGCCATCCCTGGGGGTGTTCAGTGTGGAAGGTGAGGTTTGAGATGTTTCCATTTTTTGTACAGTCTGCAATAGAGTCTCTGGGTTGCTCTTCAGAAGCTCCTTTTTGTATTTCTTCCTTGTGGTGGTGTTTGTGTATTTTGTTGGGTACTTAACTTTGATGGCTTCTATGTGGGGGGTATAGAAGGAAGATCACATCCATTTGTATGTGTGGACGATAGGCCGAGGGGTTCTGCATCACTCATTATGCGTGTTTTCACTATCGCTAAGTACTCCAGAGCGGCCCGATCAGAGCTGCTGGGCAGACGTCGCACAGATTGGTTGTCCAAAATTACATCATCAGATCACAACAAACAACTCGAGTAGTTATTTTTTTCTACTCAGAAGTAGTTGCTGGAGGAAGTTTACCACTCGATGAAGCAGAATTTCTCACTTTTCCAGCTCTGTGTTTGGTTTATCTCTGTAGACTTCTTCTGACCACCTTTTCTTCTTTCAGTCTCTGATAGTATTACAGTGTAAAGCAGGGGTCTCTAACTCCGGTCCTCGAGAACTACTGTCCTGCATGTTTTAGATGTTTCCCTCTTCCAGCACACTTGACAGTCATTCTCAGTCTTCTGCAGGGCGTGATGAGAGGCTGATCATTTGAATCGGGTGTGCTGGAAGAGGGAACCATCTAAAACATGCAGGACAGTAGCTCTCGAGGACCAGAGTTGGAGACCCCTAGTGTAAAGCAACAGCACAAACTCAACAAATTCCCAACTTCATCTGTGTCCATGTTAGGGATGTTAACTGACGAACGTTTGACGGATGGTTGACCACATCAACGTTAATGAAAATAATTTTCTGCCGTCGGTTAAAAAAACAAAACAAAACCCATGGTGCTTCAGTTATTCCACTGCACAAACTCTTTATCATTGTACTGTAGGTTATAAAGAGTAAGCTTTGTCATCTCTCCATAGAATAACTTTAAAAATGATGAATATGAGCATAAACAATACACAACAGAATTTATTAATGGCAAGCGCAGAGCTCAGTTAATCTATGTGGTATGCCTCGCAGCAGTTTGCTCAAAACCTAAACAAAACACAAAGCTCGAACTTCTATAGCAGCTACAGACTGGGACAGTAAGTTGTTACCATGACTTTTTGTTAGCGACGTTACCATAGCAACTGACGTGATATGACGTCATGGAAAGGTTCCTATACAACCATTTCTGTATGGAGACACACTCCTGGGAGGACCGGGCTAACTCATGGCCCAGTCAAATGTAGTTCCCCCACAAAAGTCCTAGAAGCTCCGATAGTGGAAACAGACTGTTGTTCTGGTTGAAGTGTCTTCACGCCTTCTTTCTTCACACCTTGGAGTTACTTGAGGTTGCAACCAAATTTACCATTTAGACTGGTAAAATTAGTGTCCAAGTCTTAGTTTGGTGTCTAGCTTCCGTCAAAGATGTCAAATGTCAAAGATATTGTAGTCCTCTTCAAATCCTTATAAAAATGTCCAAGTTTGTTCAAATTTAAGTCTATTTTTTTCATAGTTTTTTAGCAAAAAATTCAGTAGCTCCATCTGTATATGTCATCTCAGGAACTCTGTCTCTCTCTGCCTCTCTTCACCGTGATTGATTGGCCAGTTTCAGGGAAATCTAGTCAACAGTTCCATTGAGCGACAGTAAACAGTAAACACATACATGGTAAACACATCAGATTTGCTGCTGCTAGGAGGGGCTAGTGCGACGAAACTAGTAAATACCCTGAACATACAAACGCATAAACACCTGTGTGTCTGACTAAGGAGGAAGTTGTGTTTTGTGTTTCCTTCAGAGTTTCTCGTTCTGAGACTTCAGGGACCATTGCCCACAGCTCCGCCGTTCCCACCGTGGCGGCATACGACAAGAACAACCTGGAGTGCCAAGGCTCTGAACTGTGCTTCGAGGAGGTTCGGGCTCAAAGATACTACCACAAAGTCCAGGACAAACGGGAGGAGGAGCTCAGGAGGATGAGTAAGAGCAGGCTTTGCCACACTCTTCAATCTGAACCACAGGTGGGGAGTCCTGGTCCTCAACGTTTTAGATACAGCAGTACCTCAACATACCAAATTAATTACTTCCAGAGGTGGCGTCGTACAGTCAATTTTTCAGAAATAGTCACTTATGAGATAAAAGGTAGAAAATATGAGATAAAGTAAGAATTATAGGGCAGCATGGTGGTGCAGTGGTTAACGGGGTAGCGTAGTGGTTAACGGGGTAGCGTAGTGGTTAACGGGGTGGTGCAGTGGTTAACGGGGTAGCATAGTGGTTAACGGGGTGGCTCAGCGGTTAACGGGGTGGCTCAGCGGTTAACGGGGTGGCTCAGCGGTTAACGGGATGGCGCAGCGGTTAACGTTTAACGGGGTGGCGCAGCGGTTAACGTTTAACGGGGTGGCGCAGCGGTTAACGTTTAACGGGGTGGCGCACAAGTTAACAGGTTAACACATGCACTGATAGGTTACTAGTTCACTTGTTAATCTAAATCACCCGTAGGTGTTTGTCTATATATGTTTAGTCCTCAGATGAACTGCAGACTCATACAGGGTGACCTCTGACCCCACCTTCACCTGCTGCAGCTAGATTAGACCCACAGTGATCCCAGTGAGGATGAAGTGGGTTCAGATGAGGAGATGAAAGTCTATATAATCAGATAAAAAGTCAAAATGATTGCCTCCTTCTTTTAAAAATCATCTCCTGTTTCTCTTCTATTAATAACTCAGTTTCGTCTTCTTTTCATTTTCATCAGAACCACTTTCTTTGGGCTCATGATGAATAACAAAGACGTACTGTAATAAAGTTTAAATGAACACACTGGGAAAAACTCACCTTTACCATAACCCTGTGATGAATGAGGGTCAAAGGTCACCAAAAGCATCATGGGTAGCTCCTTCATAGCCAATGGGATGATACGTACAGTACGTACATATTTACATCTCAGGGGTTTTGTCATTGAATTTTCTTTCGTATTCAGAGATGAAAACTTTACGTAAAGGTTTTTTGTAACTTGGATTATTGATTAGCCGGGTCTGTGGTCAGTAGAGGTACCACTGTGTTCCCTTCTTCATCCTCCAAGTGTGATAGAAGAGGGACAAATCTAAAAGACGCAGGACACTGGCCCTCCAGGACCAGGATTCTCAACCCCTGGTCTGAACTGTTGTTCAGGATCTGAGCCTTAACACCTTTATGTGGTTTCACTGATAGAGGAGGAAGTACTGAGGGAGCAGGAGCATGTCATTCTGGACATTAAATCTAATCTGGAGAAGGTGAACCGACAGCTGGAGCCTACTGGAGCTTTACCCATCATCTACCAAACCTCTGAACCTGAGTTTAGCCACCAGGTCAGTACCCACAGTATAGTGTGTGAACAGTGACACCACAGTTCTAATTCTATCTGTACATTATAGTGTGTGAACAGTGACACCACAGTTCTAATTCTATCTGTACATTATAGTGTGTGAACAGTGACACCACAGTTCTAATTCTATCTGTACATTATAGTGTGTGAACAGTGACACCACAGTTCTAATTCTATCTGTACATTATAGTGTGTGAACAGTGACACCACAGTTCTAATTCTATCTGTACATTATAGTGTGTGAACAGTGACACCACAGTTCTAATTCTATCTGTACATTATAGTGTGTGAACAGTGACACCACAGTTCTAGTTCTATCTGTACAGTATAGTGTGTGAACAGTGACACCACAGTTCTAATTCTATCTGTACAGTATAGTGTGTGAACAGTGACACCACAGTTCTAATTCTATCTGTACAGTATAGTGTGTGAACAGTGACACCAGTTCATTAAGCCAAACTAAATGGTCACAATAACTCCTTAACCTTGTTAAGTTAGAACACAGAACAAAACACTCTTATTCATGTAAATTAAACTTTAAAAAGTCCAAATTATGAGATAAAAATGTAAAATTGTGATATGAATGTTAAAATGATCAGATTAATTATATTTTTATTAGATAAAAAGTCAAATTTATTAGATAAAAAATTAAAATTCCAAGTCACTTATCACAACCAGAATGAATCCAGTGGTTGTCATGCGTTTGTGTTCCAGCTGTCAGTCACAGAAACAGTCACCACTGTCAACCAGAATCTTACCCATCATGCCTTGGGCCATCCTTCATCCTGGAGTCGTCCCAGCAGCAGCAGACGCTCCCTGGGCTTGAGGTTACACACTGACCTCGCCTTCCCTCCCCCCAACCCCCTACAGCACAGCAACGGGACACCCATCACCATGGCAATGGTTCAACCACTGCAGATGAACCACGGACACGCCCCCAGCACCAACCAGGGACACGCCCTCTCCCACCAGGACCTGGTTCAGACCAGTGGAACAGAACAGTGAGTAGAGTCAACCACACATCAGGCGGACTGGTTCTTCTGGTTCTCCTCTTATACCAGGGGTCTCAAACATGTGGCCCGGGGGGCAAATGCAGCTCGCCTAAGTTTCCAATCTGGCCCTGGGATGAATTTTCAAAGGTGAATAATTCCACAGTCAAAGGCAATGGATGTGATTTTACTTTAGTTTCCACACACAGACCGTCTACAGTCTAAAAAAAATAACAACTATATGTTCATCTCATTTTGGTGTGGAAAAAATTACACTGTGTATTAGAATAAATAATAATTAACTTCAAATGTTTGTCTTTTAGTGCAAAAAAAAGAAATTGAGTTTGAGACCCTTGGGTTACACTGGTTCTGCCTAGCCTAGCATAGCCTAGCCTAGCTTAGCAGTGCTATCTCTGTCCATTCCATGTATGGGTCTAGTGGTGCTTCATAGTCAGAGGAGGCGGGGCTAAAAGGTTGTCTTTCAAATCCTCTGTATGCAACAGGATGGTACTACAACCAATCAGTGTAATCTTTTGGATGACGTAGTTAGAGCGCCTGAAAGTTGACGGAGGAGTCCGGAGAAAGTTCGGAATGACTAAACAAAATGGTGGATTATGGAGCGTTGCTAGACTACTACAATAGAACATTAGATTTACTGAAGCTAGGAGGAGCTAGCGTGGCTAGGCTACTACAATAGAACGTTAGTTTTACTGATGCTAGGAGGAGCTAGCGTGAATAGGCTACTACGATAGAACATTAGATTTACTGACGCTAGGAGGAGCTAGTGTGGCTAGGCTACTACGATAGAACATTAGATTTACTGACGCTAGGAGGAGCTAGCGTGGCTAGGCTACTATGATAGAACATTAGATTTACTGACGCTAGGAGGAGCTAGTGTGGCCAGGCTAAGTTCTCCTCTTACACCGCTTCTCCTCGTACACTGGTTCTCCTCTTACACTGGTTCTCCTCTTACACTGGTTCTCCTCATACATTGGTTCTCTTCTTACACTGGTTCTCTTCTTACACTGGTTCTCCTCTTACACCGGTTCTCCTCATACATTGGTTCTCCTCTTCCTCCTACAGTGAACCTGATCAACTCCTTCAGTCTGATGACAAACTGAACAGTAAGTATCTTCATCACATTCAACCTTCTCCCTTCCCCTCCTCCTTTTCATCATCACTTCCTCCTTTCGTCCCCTTGTGTCTCAGCATCATCACAAGGAGGCGTGGCTAACCTGTCTCATGTGACTCCCAACACGTCTCTGGGCTTCGTTCACGCCACGCCGTCGCGGCTGTTACCCTCCCCCACCGTCAACACTCGGGAAGCACTGGGTAAGCACCACGGTACTGTAGGCATTTCCATAGCAACACAACAGTGTGTGGTTGTGTTCTGTCTGACTGTAAATGGTCTGATCTGACTGTAGATCCACGATCAACATCTGGATGATTAGAAATAACTGATATGTACATTTATTTTAACCCTTTTATATATATATATATATATATATATATATATATATATAAAACGTAAACAAAATAGGCCCAAGGACTGACCCTTGAGGAACGCCATAATTAACTCTGGAGGACTGCGATGATTGTTGATTTGGTTTGGTTTATTTGTTCGCACCAATAAAAGAAATAAAAACAAAAACGAACAATATTGCTCCGGAAAAACAAAAGCAAAACCATTCAGGTGCAAGCCGAGGCTAAAGAAAGAAAAGAAAAAACAATATTACTCCGGAAAAACAAAGAGAGAAGAAAAAAAACAAAAAAAACAAAAACAAAAAACATTCAGGTGCAAGCCGAGGCTAGAGACCCATAGGGCCTATACAAGGCCTCTGCTCAGATTTTAACACATAATCTAGTGAAAAGCGAGCTGCATACAAATACAGCTACACCAAACACATATCATATCAGAGACTTGTGCATGCATACATATACACAAGAATCCAAGTAGACAATAAAAATATTATACACTCAAAATAGAAAAGTATATGCAAGTAGTACAATTCTTCACAACATATCAAAATGACCTATTCACAATGTTTCACAAGCAACATCCCACTGATTTGAGGCACAGTGTGGTTTGTGAATTAGAAGATATTTAAGTCTGCTTTTTAAGATTGAAACAGATGCACAATTCGTAATTAAGATGGGCTTTGAATTCCATATTATAGGACCTCTAGTCTTGATACTAAATTGCCCTAGTGATGTACGAGAGAATTTACAATGGAGATGATTGGTTTGTCTAGTTAGATAAGAGTGAATTGTAGAGTTAAAGACAAAAAAGTCGTGAAAAACACTAGAAAAAGGACTGTTGCTAGCAATACAATTATACATAAACACACAAATTTGATAAATGTTAATATCACGAATGGTCAGAATATTAAGTTGTTTGAACAATGGATCCGAAGGTGCCAGGTAACTTGAGGATGTGGCAAGTCTAACAAATGTGGCAAGTCTAACAAATTTCTTCATTCATTAACATTAACAATTTGGTAACGATTAGATAAATATGATTTAAAGCAGCAGAGGGCTGCTCCTCTAATACCTATATCACATTCTAATCTGTGCACTAAGATACTGTGGTCAATGGTGTCAAAGGCTGCACTAAGGTCTAATAACACCAGGACCCATATTAATCCCATGTCAGCGGCTAATAATAAGTCATTAGTAACTTTAACTAACGCTGTTTCAGTGCTATGATGGGCACGAAAGCCAGACTGAAACTGTTCAAATAAACTATTATCCTGCAGGAATTGGCACAGCTGTTTAACTATTACTCGTTCTAAAACCTTTGACAGGAAGGACAAATTGGATATAGGCCTATAATTGGCTAAAATGTCAGGATCTAGGGTAGGCTTTTTCAGAATTGGTTTAATAACAGCATATTTAAATGACTGCGGCACATATCCAGTAATTAATGAAGTGTTAATTATATTTAGGACAGTGTTAATAATTAGGGGCAGAATCTGTTTAAAGAGTTTAGTTGTAATTGGATCTAAGAGGCAGGTGATGATTTGGAAGACATGATAATAGATATGACATCAGTTTGGTCTACAGTGGTGAAATTATTTAGTGTTACAGAGGGATTCATTAAAAGGCCAGGTTTGAAACCACTGCTTTTTCTGATCTAATGTTTGGGAGAAATGTGTCTATTTTGTCTCTAATAGTTGATATTTTATTGTTAAAGAACTGCAGGAAATCATCAGAATGGAGCGTGGATGGAATAACTGGTTCCACGGAGGTGTGTCTGTTTGTCAGTCTGGCTACAGTACTGAACAGGAATCTAGGATTATTCTTGTTTTCTTCTATTATGGATGAGTAATATCTAGTTTTGGCTGTACGCAAAGATGGATTATACTTTATTAAGATATTTCTCCAGGCATTGAGAGAATCTTCTGAATTGGATCGCCTCCATTGCCTCTAATTTAGGTGTTGTTTGTTTAATGGAGCGAGTGTCAGCATTGTACCATGGGGAGGTTAATCTAACCTTAGTAGTTTTTAACTTAAGGGGGGCAACTATATCTAACGTAGTTTGTTGTGTGAGCATGGTACTATCGACTAACTCATCACTTATACTGGGACTAAATGTGTCCTTTACATAATCACATGACATAGACACAAATAGTGACTGAATTAACTCTTTGTACTTTGAGACAGGACGGTCACATAGTATCCTTTTCATTTGTGTTTTAATCACTGAGGTGGAAATATCCTCAAGCATAAACTGAAAGCTCATTAAAAAGTGATCTGAGAGTATGGGATTATGGGTAAAAACAACCAGGTCATTCATTTCAACAGCAAATGTTCAGATCAGATGGAGGGTGTGTCTGTGAATGTGGGTTGGTTTATGAACATTTTGGATAAAGCCTAATCCGTCTAGTAGGTCACTAAATGCATTACTAAGAGAGTCAGTGTTGTTATCAACATGTATGTTCAAATCACCAACTATTCTAATCCTATCCCAGTTCAACACTACACTGGATAGAAAGTCAGAGACTTCTAATAAAAACTGTGAATAAGGACCAGGAGGGACATAAACTAGGACAAAAAGGACTGGTTTTTGGTTTCTGCAGTTGGGGAAAGTAATGGATAAAAGTAGACTTTCAAAGGAGTGGTAAGTGGGATTAATTTTAGGATTAATTTTAGGGTTAAGACCTAAACTGGAGTGGGATATTACTGCCACTCCTCCACCACCACCACTGGTTCTGGCTGTGTGATAGTTCACCTGGATTCATTTAATGGGACATATTCATCCTGCTGAAGCCAGGTTTGAGTCACAGCTAAAATATCAATCTATTGATCACTGATTAGATCATTGATTCATAGAGATTTGGAAGAAATTGACCTAATATTGATCAGTCCACATTGGATAAAATTGTTAGATGTTCTTTTAATCTGATTATTACTTTAAACTATTTTTATTAAATTATTTGATCTCACTCCTATAGGTTTAATAATATTAGGTTTATTATTAACTACACAGTGTTTATTATTAACTACACAGTGTTTATTATTAACTACACAGTGTTTATTATTAACTACACAGTGTTTATTATTAACTACACAGTGTTTATTATTAACTACACAGTGTTTATTATTAACTACACAGTGTTTATTATTAACTACACAGTGTTTATTATTAACTACACAGGGGATAGACACAGTTTTTCTATTATTTGCTACATGCTGGGTTTGTGACAGCTCAGAGTGAAGTTCATGCACAGAGAAATGCAGGGTGTTAACTACTGCACCACCCTGTTAACTACTGCACCACCCTGTTAACTACCGCACCACCCTGTTAACTACCGCACCACCCTGTTAACTACTGCAATACCCTGTTAACTACCGCACCACCCTGTTAACTACTGCACCACCCTGTTAACTACTGCACCACCCTGTTAACTACCGCACCACCCTGTTAACTACCGCACCACCCTGTTAACTACTGCAATACCCTGTTAACTACTGCACCACCCTGTTAACTACTGCACCACCCTGTTAACTACTGCACCACCCTGTTAACTACCGCACCACCCTGTTAACTACCGCACCACCCTGTTAACTACTGCACCACCGTGTTAACTACTGCACCACCCTGTTAACTACCGCACCACCCTGTTAACTACTGCACCACCGTGTTAACTACTGCACCACCCTGTTAACTACTGCACCACCCTGTTAACTACTGCACCACCATGCTCACCACCGTTAGATTTAGTTCAAAAGCCAGCATCTGTGATGGTATGGGGGTGCATTAGTTCCCATGGCATGGGTGACTTACATTTCTGTGAAGGCAACATAAATGCTGAAAAGTACATACAGACTTTGGAGCAACATATGCTGCCATCCAAGCCACGTCTTTTTCATGGACGCCGCTGCTTATTTCAGCAAGATAATGCCAAGCCACATTCTGCACGTGTTACAACAGCGTGGCTTCCAAGTAAAAGAGTCCAGGTTCTCCCCTGGCCCGCTTGCAGTCCAGACCTGTCTCCCATTGAAAATGTGTGGCGCATTATGAAGCGTAAAATACGACAGAGAAGACCCCGGACTGTTGAACAACTGAAGCGGTTCATCAAGCAAGAATGGGAAAGAATTCCACATGAGAAGCTAAGAGAATTAGTCTCCTCTCTTCCAAAACGTTTATTGACTGTTATTAAAAGGAAAGGTGATGTAACGAAGTGGTAAACATGCCCTTTCCCAACTTCTACTGCACGTGTTGCAGCCATGAAATTCTAAGTTAATTATTATTTGGCAAAAAACAATAAAGTTTATCAGTTTGAACATTAAATATGTTGTCTTTGTAGTGTATTCAATTGAATATAGGTTGAAAAGGATTTTAAAATCATTGTATTTTGTTTTTATTTACATTTTACACAATTTCCCAACTTCAACCGAATCCGGTTTGTAGATTATATTGTTTATTAGATTATAGATTGTAGTAATGTTTATAGATTACATTAGTTGTTATAGATTATATTAGTGATTATAGATTGTAGTAGTGACCAACTGGAAAAATAAAGTAAGTTTTAAACAAATTGTTTACAAAGGTAAAACAAAGTGATCAGTTTTGTGTATAATGGTTAGATCTATCTAATGAATCCATCAGAATTTAAATCTGTTGCGAATTGATGGAGAGCAGCAATTTTGGAGAATTGTGGACGACAACGACGGATGTAGTGTGATGACAATAACTCATGGTGGGTGGACTTTGTCCAGATGAACTATGAAGACATTGTTTGATGTGTTTTGTTTTTTTCTCCAGTTGTGATCATGGACATGTTCCAGGCACCCACTCTACTGGAGACGTTCACTAACACGTCCACACTGAAGGAAACTGATGCAGATGTTTCTACAACTGGTGAGTGTGCACTTTATTAACCTCTGTCTACTATAGTACAGGGATACACTAAAGAAGATCGCATTAAAAAATAAATAAATAAATATATATATATATATATATATATATACATACCTATACCTCACCCGGATCTACAGCAAAGACATTGGGATGTCATTGGGACTAGATAAATGTGGGCGGATGATATCTAGAAGAGGAAAGGTGATCACAACTGAAGGGGTTGACCTACCTGAAGGGAATATCACAGATGTGCAGGAAAGTTAAAAAAACCTAGGGATCCCACAGACAAATGGTAATCATGAGGAGGCAGCTGGGAAGTCAGCCACAGCCAAATACCTACAGAGGGTAAGACAGGTCCTGAAAAGTCAGCTGAATGGCAAAAATAAGATCCAGACCATTAACACCTATGCCCTGCCAGTAATCAGATACCCAGCTGGGATAATATCCTGGCCACTGGAAGAGATACAAGCCACTGATATCAAGACAAGGAAACTCCTTACCATGCATGGAGGGTTCCACCCCAAGTCCAGTGTCCTGAGGCTGTACACTAAGCGAAAGGAAGGGGGCCGAGGACTAGTAAGTGTCAGAACTACTGTCCAGGAGGAAACGGCGAACCTCCAGGAATACATCAAGAAAATGGCCCCCAATGACCAACTGCTAAGTGAATGCCTCAGGCAACAAAAGCCCAGTAAGGTCGAGGAACCAGAGGGGCTATCATGGAAGGACAAACCCTTGCATGGCGTGTACCATCGACAAATGGAGGAAGTGGCTGATATGGAAAAGACATACCAGTGTCTGGAAAAGGCTGGACTAAAGGACAGCACAGAGACACTACTCATGGCTGCACAAGAACAAGCCCTGAACACCAGAGCAATAGAGGCCGGGGTCTACCACATCAGACAGGACCCCAGGTGTAGGCTGTGTAGAGAAGCCCCCGAAACAGTCCAGCACATCACAGCAGGTGTAAGATGGTGGCAGGTAAGACATACATGGAGAGACATAACCAGGTAGAGGACATACTGTACAGGAACATCTGTAAAGAGTATGGACTGGAGGTCAAGGGTCAAGATGGGAGAACCCCCCAAAGGTGACAGAGAACAAACAGGCCAAGATCCTGTGGGACTTCCAGATCCAGACTGACAAGATGGTGATGGCCAATCAGCCTGACATAGTGGTGGTGGATAAACATGAGAAGACAGTGGTGGTGATAGATGTAGCAGTCCCCAGTGATAGCAACATGAGAAAGAAAGAACATGAGAAGAGAAGAGAAATACCAAGGGCTGAAAGAGGAGTTAGAGAAAATGTGGAGTGTGAAGGTAACAGTGGTACCAGTAGTGATGGGGGCACTAGGGGCAGTGACCCCCAAGCTGGGACAATGTCTCCAGCAGATACCAGGAACAACATCAGAGATCTGTGTCCAAAAGAGAACATTGTTAGGAACAGCTAAGATCCTGCGCAGAACCCTCAGGCTCCCAGGCCTCTGGTAGAGGACCCGAGTCTGAAGGAGACACCGCCCAGGTGGGGCGAGAGGAACATTTTATATATATATATATATATATATATATATATATATATATACATATATATATATATATATATATGTATGTGTGTGTATGATTGAAGCTACTTCTCTGTAGTGTAGACTACTTCAGTTCATGGTCCGACTCTTCTGTCACATTTTACATCCCTTTGTGGCCCATGAGTGTAAAAGTGTGCCCACCTGTGTTACAGCACAGTACTACTGACTGAAATAGAAATGACACATCTGACCAACTAACACATCGAGGCCCCGCCCACTCCAATCATGACTTTTTATCTGATCATGTGGATATCTTTAGACATACTCCACTACTTTAATGACTAAATCAGGTCCAAACCATAAAACTGGAACTTTTCCTCTAAACTGGTTCCGGTTCCAAAGTCAGTCCAGTATGATTTAAAGTGGACCAGAACCATTACAGACTGTTTTTGTCCTGATTCTGTGTATTTCATTTTTGAAGGTGTGTCTTTGTTGCCTAAAGCACCTCCCAGCTCCGCCCCCTTCACCATCTTCCAGGACGACGAGGACAAGGACAACTGCAGGTAGAGTAGGACGGACAGGTGTTGTGGGACACATCCTCACCAGTGTCTGTGGGAGTGACCCATCTGGTTTGTTTGGTCTTTGTGTCAGTGTGGCGCCCCCAGCAGGACAGGAAGTGAAAGTGCTCCAGGCTCTGGTGGAAGTCCCTCCTTCCAAACCCAGCAGACCTAATGTGAGTTTTATGACCTGTGCCTTCATCAACTCTATCAAACATGTAAAAAAAAAAACACATTTTCTACTGAACACTGGTGGGATTCTTTTCTAATGTTACATTTATCTTCTTTGGTACAAGGTTTACAACATTTGGTCACATTTGGTCATATATATATATATATATATATATATATATATATATATATATATATATATATATACACACACAGTCGTATGCAAAATTTTGGGCACCCCTGATTATTTTCAAGATTTCATCATTGGATGTTTGCATCAGCAGCTTCAGTTAAATATATCATATAACAGACAAACACAGTGATATTTGAGGTGAAATTAAGTTTCTAGGATTTACAAAAAGTGTGCATACATTTAGGCACTCTTGTTGTTTTATTGATTTGAATAACTTGTTTGGTCAGCTCATTGACCTTTGACCTACATATACAGGTAAAGCCAATCATGAGAGAGGGTATTTAAAGTAGCCAGGTGTGAGTCACTCTCTTTGCATCTTCTCTGAAGGGTGTCAACATGGGAGCCTCAAAACAACTGTCAAATGACCTAAAAACAAAGACTGTTCAACATCATGGTTTAGAGGAAGGATACATAAAGCTAGCTTTGAGCCGTCAGTTTCCACTGTGACAAACAGGAAATGGAAGAGCACAGACACAGTTGTAGTTAAGGCCCAGAATGGCAGTGTTGGAAAAGCAGAAGGATGAATGAATGAATGAATGAGTTTTATTTTTCGAACATGTATAAAAATAAAATAAATTGTATGTAACTATTGTACATACAATAGACAGAAAAAAAAGAGAAAAAAAAACCAAACAAAATATTAAAATAAAGAGCAAGACATTACAAAACACCGCACATTGTTCGAAAAAAAGGAAGTGGGAAGAAGTACAATACTTATTTTAATTTCCCACCCCTTTTATCTGCTCTTTGGTTTGCAGTTATACATCCTAACCACAGTACATCATAGACCTATATAAGTATATACCATGTGTAACCTTAATAAATATCTATATAAATATATAATTACAAAATTAAATATATGCTACGTCATTATCCATATAAGTATATAATTACAAAAATATATTCTATATAAATATCTATATAACCAAAATAAATACATACTACATACATATCATCATTAATATAAATATAAATATATAAGCTACCTCCATAACTAAATCTTTACCCTCTTCACCATATACTAAGTTAGTTACAATATGTCAATCAATGCTATTCTACAGTTTATATAAATGTAACCCTTATCATCCTCTATTGACATGCTTCCTCTTCCATATACTTGTGTAAAAGAAATGTTTTGTACCTTTTTTTTAAACAGACTAAATAGTCTAAGTCCACCCACAGACCAGCTCCACAGACCTATGACATCATGTCACTGTGCATCTTTTAACTATTCAGATGCATTATGGGACAGTAATGTGGCAGAAGCCTTTTCTGCACACGTGCCACAAACTGAGTCACTTGAGGTCTGCTGAAGCACATTTGGACACGCCCACTTCATTTTAGAATAAGGTTCTGTGGACTGATGACAGTAAAACAGAGTTATTTGGACATAACAAGGGGTGTATGCATGGCAGAAGAAGAAGCCAGTATTCCAAGATAAACACTTGGTACCCACAGTAACATTTGGTGGTGGTTCCATTCTGCTGTGGGGCTGTGGGGGCAGTGCAGGTACTGGTCATCTGGGTACAGTTGAAGGTGACATGGATTCCAGTCAGTATCAGCAGATTCTTACAATGTTCAAGAATCAGTGACAAAGTTGAAGTTGCTCTGGGGCTGGATACTTCAACAAGACAAGCACCCTAAACACTGCTCCAATTCTACTGACGCATTGATGCGGACCGACAAATAGAACGTTCTGGAACGGCCATCTGAGGCCCCAGACCTGAATCTGATTGAAAATGTGTGGTGTGATTTAAAGGAGGATGTCCATGCTCAGAAACCATCAACCCTGACTGAAGTGAAGATGTTTAGTAAAGAAGACTGGTCCAGAACCTCCACCCAGAGTCCACACCCTCAGTGGAAGCTAGAGGAAGAGTTTACAGGCTGCTTCTGCAAAAGGACCTTCTACTAAATATTGATGGGGTGCCCAAATTTATGCACCTGCCTACTTTTGATCAAGTAATCATTGCACACTTTTTGTAAATCCTAGAAACTTCATTTACCTCAAATATCACTGTTTGTCTGTTATAGGATATATTTAACTCAAACTGCTGATGCAAACAAACAATGATTTAGAAAAGAAACTTTTGCATACCACTGTATATATATATACACACACACACACACACACACATATATATATATATACATATATATATATATATATATATATATATATATATGTATATATGTATATATATATATATATATGTATATATGTATATATATATATATGTATATATGTATATATATATATATATGTATATATGTATATATATATATATATGTATATATGTATATATATATATATATATATATGTGTATATATATATATATATATATATATATGTATATATATATATATATATATATAATGTGTGTGTTTAATTTTTTATTTTTGCCCAATCCAAACTACGCAGATTTAAAATTAAGAACACGTTATGTTATTAGAAAATGTGACTCATTTGGGTAATGATAATCAGTCTGGTCGTGTTCATGCAGTTATGACATGATCATAAATTAAAAATGGACTCACCCTGTAGCCACCCTGGACCTTCTGTTACTACAGATGCATTGTGGGTACTGTATTTTCTGCACTATAAGGCACATTAAGTGAAGTCAAAATTCTAAGCTAAAAAGTCAAAATTCCTAGTCATTAATCCCAACCAGAATGAATCCATATATAAGGTGCAGTGTGTTTAGTATCTACTGATGGTGTGCAGGTTCACATTCTCTTCAAAGTCCTAAAGTTAAAACTACTGCACTTCATGACAATGACTGATGGACATGTGTTCTGGAAATACAATGAATATTCATGATTAAAATAACAAAGCACAGTGGTGTCTCTGTTCAGGACACGTCTCCAGACCTGGTCCCAGATGACAGCACCATGTGGGGCGCTAGGAACAACTCCCTCCACTCTCTGCACGCCTGTCCCAACAGCACGTCTGACTTCGCCATGTACGCTCACTTCGCCTCCACGCCCTTTACACACAAAAACTATGTCAACGGAAACTTCCTCCAGGACCAAGGTAACCATGGCAACCTTTAAACTATCACCAACCCTTTAAACTACCGCTAACCCTTTAAACTACCAAAAACCATTTAAACTATCGCTAACCCTTTAAACTACCGCTAACCCTTTAAACTACAAACAACCCTTTAAGCTAAGGCTTAATCATGTTTATCCACATGTTAATCATGTTTATCCACATGTTAATCATGTTTATCCACATGTTAATCATGTTTATCCACATGTTAATCATGTTTATCCACATGTTAATCATGTTTATCCACATGTTAATCATGGTCAAAGGTCTTCATCAAAGGTCAACTCATTCTCATTGATCATCAAACACTTAAAACAATAACCCATTAGCTACTCCTTTGGAGTTGGGGTTTTGTTCTGCCCCGTTGGGAAATATTTTTCAATAGTAACTCGTGGTCAGTACATTATCCTGCTTATTCTACGGTTATTCCAGTTTATTCCTGCTACTGCTGTAACAGACTGGATAAAACAGCTGTTATAACAAAGAAAACATTTACTTTCAAAGTGTATGTGTGTGTGTGTGTGTATATATATATATATATATATATATATATATATATATATATAATATAGTTTTTATTGGTTCATTTATTGGATCATTTTTAAATCACAATTTTCGACCTGTATGTTGCTGAAACCCTTTAGTTTTCTTCACTCTACATGTTCTTCTATGCTTTAGTTGTTTTTCTTTTTCCAAATGAATGTTTCTTTCAGAGAACTGTGGTGGAACCAACACAGATGAGGAGGCTTTCGTCAGAACACAAACCAAAAATCTAAGGTACTGATGTTGAACAACCTCACAACCACTTTATTATTATTGTTATTATTATTTACATTATTATTATTATTGTTGTTGTTATTGTTATTATTATCATTATTATTATTATCATGTGAAATAAAACATTAGAAATGCTCGCTACTCGTTCCAACTAGGACCTACGTTCGCTGGAGATCTTTCGTACAGGGCTCCCTGTTCCTTCGCTTTGTTGGAACCCTTCCGCCTCTTCAGCAGGTATCTCAGGGTTATAGGTGTTTCGCCCCTTAACCTGGACACCTCTCCTGAGTGGGTCAGCAAAGGCTGACTAGCCTTCACCAGCAGAAGGGTTCCAACTGTGTGTTCTCCTTATCCATAGCCACCTCAAACTGGACTCGGCTGCTGCGGCGATGTCTCTGGTGGCCCCCTTCAGCTGGTTAGGTCCCCCCCTTCAGCTGGTTAGGTTCCCCCCTTCAGCTGGTTAGGTCCCCCCCTTCAGCTGGTTAGGTCCCCCCCTTCAGCTGGTTAGGTCCCCCCCTTCAGCTGGTTAGGTCCCCCCCTTCAGCTGGTTAGGTCCTAACCCAATCCTCTGCAGGAAGTATGCCACCGATTTTGCCAGAAAACCTCGGCAGCCGACTTCAATGGGGTAGCAGATTGCGTGCCACCCCTTTAACACAGCTTCCTCAATCACGTCTTGGTATTTCGCTTTCTTCAGTTGGTGGGATGTGGCCAGCCTCTCCTCCCAGGGTACCGTGAGTTCGACGACGGCGATGGTTCTTGTGCTCCTCGATATCAAGACCATGTCCGGTCGAAGGGAAGTCACTGCCACATCCTGTGGGAAAACTAGCTTCCTCTTTAGGTCGACAGATAACTCCCAGTCTGAGGCGCCTTGCAGGATGCTGGGCCGGGTCTTGGTTGTTGTTGCAGTCTTCTGTTTCTTGCATCCTTCGCTGATGAAGGTTATGGCTCTTGACGGTTGGGCTAGCGTGTTGTTGTTGGCCTTGACTCGTTGTTCCATGCATTTTGCGATCTTTGTTAAGACCCTATCATGTCTCCATCTGTATCGCCCCTCCGCCAATAACTTTGGACAGCCAGACAGGGTGTGGTTGAGTGTACATACAGGTGCGCCACACTGCTTACACGAAGCTTGTTATTATTATTATTGTTATTATTATTATTATTATCATCATCATTATTATTATTTTTATTATTATTATCATATGTTCACACTGTCAATTAATGTTTTTTTTTTTTTTTAGCTTTTTCATATATGACACATTAACCAGAGTTAAAATGATCAGATAAAAAGTCAAAAGGATGAGATCTTGTCTCGTCATCTGAACCCACTTTATCCTCACTAGGGTCACAGGGGTCACTGTGGGCCTAATCCAGCTACAATGGGTGAAGGCAGGGTCAGAGGTCACCCTGTATGAGTCTCCAGTTCATCTCAGGACTGAACATATATAAACAAACACTGTAACATTCACACCTATGGGTGGTTTAGATTAACTAGTTAACTAGTTAACCTATCAGTGCATGTGTTTGGATGGTGGGAGGAGCCAGAGTACCTGGAGAAAACCCACGCAGACACGATGAGAACATGTAAACTCCACACAGAAAGGTCTGGTGTGGGAATAGAACCAACAACCTTCTGTCTGTGAGGCACCAGTGTTAACTACTGCACCACCCTGTTAACCACTGCACCACCCTGTTAACCACTGCACCACCCTGTTAACCACTGCACCACCCTGTTAACTACTGCACCACCCTGTTAACTACTGCACCACCCTGTTAACTACAGCACCACCCTGTTAACCACTGCACCACCCTGTTAAGCACTGCACCACCCTATTAACTACAGCACCACCCTGTTAACCACTGCACCACCCTGTTAAGCACTGCACCACCCTATTAACTACAGCACCACCCTGTTAAGCACTGCACCACCCTATTAACTACTGCACCACCCTATTAACTACAGCACCACCCTGTTAACTACTGCACCACCCTGTTAACCCCTGCACCACCCTGTTAACCCCTGCACCACCCTGTTAACTACTGCACCACCCTGTTAACTACTGCACCACCCTGTTAACCACTGCACCACCCTGTTAACCACTGCACCACCCTGTTAACCACTGCACCACCCTGTTAACCCCTGCACCACCCTATTAACTACAGCACCACCCTGTTAACCCCTGCACCACCCTGTTAACCACTGCACCACCCTGTTAACCACTGCACCACCCTGTTAACCACTGCACCACCCTGTTAACCCCTGCACCACCCTATTAACTACAGCACCACCCTGTTAACCCCTGCACCACCCTATTAACTACAGCACCACCCTGTTAACCCCTGCACCACCCTGTTAACCCTGCACCACCCTGTTAACCCCTGCACCACCCTGTTAACCACTGCACCACCCTATTAACTACAGCACCACCCTGTTAACCACTGCACCACCCTGTTAACCCCTGCACCACCCTATTAACCACTGCACCACCCTATTAACTACAGCACCACCCTGTTAACTACTGCACCACCCTGTTAACCCCTGCACCACCGTGCTGCCCAAAATTATGAGTTAAAAAGTCATAATTTCTGAAATGTTGGTCCTGGGTGTTCAGTGTTTTCTTTTGCCCCTCCCCCTCCACAGCCCCATCTTAGAGGAAACTCCATCAGAGGAGAAGCTGCTGCCGTCGTCCTCCACACACGGTACCATCGTAGGTGAAGGACTGGCTCCGCCCACTACCTGCTTTGGCTCCTCCTCCACCACCATGATCCAGCCCCCCACCCTGGCCGCCCTGTCCTTCAGAGACCACACCCTCTGTCCTACCGATGTCTCCGCCCCGAGGACGACCTACACCAGCCCCAGGCCGTGCCTCCAGAGCTCCGCCACCAAACCCAGGGGGGCGGAACCCTTCATCATCATAGAGGACCCACAGGTCTGCGGCCTAGTGGAGGACGTCCCCATGAGCCCAGAGAGCGCCCCCAGACTGGACTGGCTGTCCATCAGAAGCCCAGAGCACGACATTGAACCGGATCTGGACGCCTTCCTGAGCCCCCGCCCACCCAGAACCTCACAGGACGTCCCCATGAGTCCGCAGCTTGAGGTCGACATGCCCATGAGCCCTGCATCGCAACCGCCACCCGATATGGTCGACCAACACATGACGAGCCCTGTTAGGGGTGCGGGGCCAAGCGCGGATGCGACCGTGATCCCCAAGACCCCCGGGACGACCCAGGTAGAGACTGCGCCGCTGGTATCGGACCCCTGGGACGATCAGCTGATCTCAGGTCTGCTGTCGGCACTGAACCCCCCCCTGACGTCCCACCCTCACTGCATCAGCTGGCAGGGCAACGTTCCCAACATCTGCCCCAGGACCACCATCAGGATGGGTAAGAACCAGAACCAGGGTCACATGACATGTTTCCATCAATGTTCATTTTACTGAATATTTTTGAAAATTATTCTGTTAATTTTAGTTAATTTTATGAATAAATTTGTGATGTGGTGGAGTGTCCACCAGGGGACGGACATTACTGACGGTTTGTCTCATCAGGAAAGGCGTCTCTGCGCATCGATGGCGTTCTAGGACAAGGAGCATTCGCCACTGTCTACCAGGCCACTGACCCCATGACCTCTGAGAGGATGACGTTAAAGGTCAGAGCTACTTCCTGTTTCACACACATTTACAACAGGCATCATGTTTATTTATGATCAACAAAAGGGTTAAATAAAAACAATAAAATGAAGAATGAAACGCTGAATAAAAATGGAACGAAACAAAAAATAAATGCAAAAAATGAACAAGTGCATATATGTGACCCACCACCAGTAAACCAGACATAAGTGTGTGTAAATCCAAACAGAGTTATGTGTGTATCTTGGTAGAGTGGAAACTAAGGTTTAAGATGGTGAAAAAATGATGTTTCTATCACAAGTAGAACCAAAGTTATGGTCATTTTAATATCCACATTTGGACATATTTTACAATTTGCATATTTTTAGATATTGTCCGTTAAAGTTTTGGACTGTTTTGGGGTAGGAAGTCCTTAGCAACGCATAATAATTTGTATCCGATTGACACAAATTGTTGACAGATGTTAAAGGACACTCTGATGGACATGTCACAGAAGTTTTATATATTATAATAATAGGACAGAAGTGTGACGTATTATAATCATTTGGCTTACACCATTGGACAGAACATTCAATATAAGCTTTTACCTCGTACCAAACACTTGGGTGTTTACCCACGGAACGGAGATCGTTTTGTTCGGCGAAAAGAGGTGGAAGTCGTCTTTGTCTTTGCTCAGCAATACCTGAACTTTTGTCACCGCTTAAATAATTGACTCAATAAACACCTTTATTGATTGGATTTCAATGTAATGACCACAGGAAGTGAACATAGAGGTGTTAAGGTACCGTTTTTTGATAAGGTGTAAACACTAATAACAAATCACCTTCCAGCCTAAATTTGGCTGTAGCTCTGAACGGCTCAGCGCCACTTATGCCTGGTTTGGTGGTGGTGGGTCACAAATAAACACCAATAAAAAAATAAAACCAACAATCTACTCTATTCTAATGAATAGAGTAGTCCAGGGAAGAATGTCAGCCACTGTTGTCAATTATCACTGTTTTCTAACAGTGTTTTTTCACCTGCTCCACCTTTAAAGGACTCATTCTATGGTTATTTATTAATATTAACTTTATTAAAGGACTCATTCTATGCTTATTTATTAATATTAACTTTATTAAAGGACTCATTCTATGCTTATTTATTAATATTGTTGTTGTTCATTGTTATTGAATTCATTGTGTGTTGGTTCTATTTATAAAAACGTTCAGATTGTTTTGTTTCCAGTTGTTTTTTCACGGTAGAAAAATGACTGGAGGTGGAACAACACAGTTTCCTTCTACTTCCTCATACATGTCCATGACGCGCTGATGAGGCGTCTGTGATTGGCTCAGAATGTGTGAAGGAACACTCCCCCCTCCCCTCTGGCTCTGTGTGTGTTTACCATCCCAGACGTGCAGTAAAACAACAGCAGCTACTGTGGCGCCGTCTGCTCTAGTAGATGCTAATGCTAATGCTACTTCAGATTGGCTGCAATGGGGGAGGGGCTTAACCCCAGGTGGGTGGGGCTAAAGTCCATCTGACATCAGATGGACCGTCGTTTTCTGGGTCCCTGGTTCCTGTTGTTGTTTAGTGTGAATGCAGTATGCAGCCAGTGGAGGTGATGAACCACTGTTAAAGGAGCATGTGTTGGTAAGTCTGGGTGAGCCATCACCATGGTAACACTGGGTGAGCCATCACCATGGTAACGCTGGGTGAGCCATCACCATGGTAACGCTGGGTGAGCCATCACCATGGTAACGCTGGGTGAGCCATCACCATGGTAACGCTGGGTGAGCCATCACCATGGTAACGCTGGGTGAGCCATCACCATGGTAACGCTGGGTGAGCCATCACCACGGTAACGCTGGGTGAGCCTTCAGATTCCAAAAGGATTGTTTGAGTGCAATAACACCTTTAAAATAATAACCAACAAAAAATGAACAAAATCAGGAAAAGAAATGTATGAAAAAGTTTAATTTATTTTTTTGTTGGTTTTATTCACTTTATCTTTATATTTATTTCACAGTTTCTTCATCTTTTCTAAAATTCTACTGGTCCATGGTTGTTTCTTTCCTGTAAATGATTCAATTTTCAATTTCAATTTAATTTTATTTATATTTAAATCACAAAAAAGTCGTCTCACAGGTCTTTACAGAAACACTATCAATTACAGAGATATATGAAAAGTCCCAAACATCCCCTGTCCTTAACCCTGCCCCTGTCCTTAACCCTGCCCCTGTCCTTAACCCTGCCCCTGTCCTTAACCCTGCCCCTGTCCTTAACCCTGCCCCTGTCCTTAACCCTGCCCCTGTCCTTAACCCTGCCCCTGTCCTTAACCCTGCCCCTGTCCTTAACCCTGCCCCTGTCCTTAACCCTGACCCTGTCCTTAACCCTGCCCCTGTCCTTAACCCTGCCCCTGTCCTTAACCCTGCCCCTGTCCTTAACCCTGACCCTGTCCTTAACCCTGACCCTGTCCTTAGACCCTCCTTCTCTGCAAGAAAAAACTTCCAAACCCAGTAGGAAAAAGAAGAAATCTTGAGTAGAACCACATGTTTGTCTACTTCCTGTTGCGCTGGTCGTAGTTGTACCTGGACTTCCTGTTGACAGTATTTGTTGGTTTGTTGCAGGTGCAGAAACCGGCCAATCCCTGGGAGTTTTACATTAACACTCAGCTGGACGTGCGTGTGCAGCCAGACGTGCGCCACCTGTACAGCCGCTTTAGCTCCGCCCACCTGTTCCACAATGGCAGCGTTCTGCTGGGAGAACTGCACAGCTACGGGACGCTCCTGGTACGACACCGCTACCGCGGTCGCCAGAAAAGTGTCGCTGAAACACCACGAACGTCCAGACAAACTGTTTCTGTGTTAACCCCCTGTGTTGTCCATTTACGCCGTGTTTTCCCATCATCCCTTGCAGAATGCTGTGAACCTATATAAGAGTGTCGGTGATAAGGTGATGCCTGCGCCGCTGGTGCTCTACTTCACCATCTGCATCCTGCACATGCTGGAGCAGCTTCACGCTGTCGGCATCATCCACGCAGACGTCAAACCAGACAACTTCCTGCTGGGAGAGAGGTAAGCCCCGCCCACCACCTCCACCACGCTACTGTTCTCCTGTCCATCCGCTTATCCAGGTCGCAGGGGCAACTTCCCTCATCCCAACTCCTTCAGGGGATCCTGAAGTGTTCCCAAGCCAGACCATGGATATAAACCCTCAACCTCCCCTTGGCGGTTAGGTCTAAGGTGGCCGAGCCCCGGACATGGGCTCCGGCCGGCTGGTGCGAGAACGGGAGAGGGTGGAGTTAGAGGGGGAGACGGTGGAGTTAGAAGGAGAGAGGGTGGAGTTAGAGGGGGAGACGGTGGAGTTAGAGGGGGAGACGGTGGAGTTAGGGCTCCGGGCTCTGGAGAAACGCCGTGCTTCAATCAGACAGGGCCGAAGCGCAACCCCGAAACACATCGGGCCGTGGTGGTCCTCATCATCATCCCCTGAGGGAGATGGGCCGTCTGGATCTCGCTCGTGGGTACAGGAAAAATTTCGGGGGCTTGTACCTGTGATCTCATTCTTTTGGTCGACGTCTCCGCCCAGATGGACATGCCCAGATCATACCCTCCTTTCCAGTACCCTGGTGTAGACTTTACCGGGGAGGCTGAGGAGTGTGATCCCACTGTAGTTAGAGCGCACCGTCTGGTCCCCTTCTTAAAGATGCGAACCACCACCCCAGTCTACCACTCCAGTGGTACCTCCCCTGATGTCCATGGACTGTTGCAGAGCCGGGTCAGCCCAGCCAACCCTACAACATCCACAGCTTGTAGATACCCAGGGTGCATTTCATCGATCCCCAAGGCTCCACGGCTGCGGAGTGACTTCACGACCTTATTGACTATTTTGTTCCTTTTTGTAGTTTTATTCATTTCAGTTGACTGTTCTCGTATCCTGTTTTTGGCGTCCCCTTCAGGTTCCTGGAAAACAAGTGTTTGGACGTGGACAATGTGGACCACGGTTTGGTTCTCATCGATCTAGGCCAGAGCATCGACATGCGTCTTTTCCCAGCTGGCACTGCTTTCACCGCTGCCTGTCAGACGTCAGGGTTCCAGTGCACGGAGATGCAGAGCGGGAAACTGTGGAACTACCAGGTGGGTGGGGCCAAACCACACTGGGTAGAGTTTAATGTTTTCTACAAGATTTAAGAACCGTAACTTAAACCTGTGTGTGTGTGTTACAGACAGACTACTTTGGCGTAGCGGGGACAGTTTATTGTCTTCTGTTTGGGACGTACATGCAGGTGGTTAGAGAAGACGGAGTGTGGAGGACCAACGCCATCTTTAGAAGGTAACGGAACCTTTAGTTGGTTCTCCTCCCTCACACTGACCTATCGTTGGTTCTCCTCCCTCACACTGACCTTTCGTTGGTTCTCCTCCCTCACACTGACCTTTCGTTGGTTCTCCTCCCTCACACTGACCTTTCGTTGGTTCTCCTCCCTCACACTGACCTTTCGTTGGTTCTCCTCCCTCACACTGACCTTTAATTGGTTCTCCTCCCTCACACTGACCTTCCGTTGGTTCTCCTCCCTCACACTGACCTTCCGTTGGTTCTCCTCCCTCACACTGACCTTTAATTGGTTCTCCTCCCTCAGGAACCCTCACAGTGACCTGTGGTTGGACTTCTTCCACACCCTCCTCAACATTCCAGACTGTCAGAACCTTCCGGACCTGTCAGTTCTGAGGCGGAGGCTGACGTCAGTTCTGCTGCAGAATTACGCTTCTAAACTGTCCACGCTGAAGAGTCGACTGGTGGTTCTGCTGCTGGAGAACCGCAAGACCTGCAGGAGATGACCACCACCAACACCTGTTACAGATAACCACCACCTCTACCTGCAGGAGATGACCACCACCCACCACCACCTGTAGGAGATGACCACCACCCACCACCACCTGTAGGAGATGACCACCACCCACCACCACCTGTAGGAGATGACCACCACCCACCACCACCTGTAGGAGATGACCACCACCCACCACCTCCTGTTTTGCTCCACCCACACTGTTGACTGGAAAAAAGTTCAATTGCGTTTTGTTTTTTTTTTTATTAATTTTCATCTTTAGTCAGTTTTTATTTAAAGGGGACCCCCCCCCATGTCCCTTAAAGAGAATAAAAGTGTGTGTTCTTTAAAGTCTGTTTCTACTTTTACATCTACGTCTCTTCATCTTCTCATCTTTTCCTTCACTGTCGTCACAAACATTTTTGTTTCAAACTAAGATAATTATTGACGGTTTGAACAAAACTGTGGCTTCTGTGAGTGTGTCACTAATGTGACTCATATAAACTCCCCTCAACCAACTAACCCTAACCAACTAACCCTAACCAACTAACCCGCCCACAACTCACACCACAAGAAATATATTTAAGGACGACCCGACCTGACTCACATACCTGAACATCACATGACCTTTGACCTTACATACCTGAACATCACATGACCTTACTCACATACCTGCATTTATTTCTGTGTTTAAATTCTTTTTTCTTTTTTTTTCATTTCAGGCAGTTCCATTCAATGGTCAATTCACCATCTATTCAATTCAATTCAATTTTATTTATAAAGCCCTAAATCACAACAAAGTCGTCTCACAGGGCTTTTCAAAAACACAATCAACTACAGAGATACATGAAAAGTCCCAAGCATCCCCTGTCCTTAGACCCTCCCCCTGTCCTTAGTTCCTCCTTCTGTTCTTAGCTCCTCCTTCTCGGCAAGAAAAAACTTCAAAACCCAGTGGGAAAAAGAAGAAATCTTGAGGAGAACCACAATATTCAATATGAAAAACAAATAAACACGCATATATATATATATATATATATATATATATATATATATATATATATATATATATGCGGCCAGAATACCAAAACAAATAGGGAAAAATAAAAAGAAAGTTGCCTGAAAAGGAGTGGGGTGAAGAAAACTTATTAAATCCCACCTAAAGACTTAATCACAGTAACAATACCACATTTGTTGACACCTTTGTTTTCATGAGCTTAAGAAAAAAAAAACATTTACACAACTCAGTAGTCGGCTCATAAACAAGACAAATAAACTAAATCCATATGATCATATCCACCAGTGGAACCATAGGTTACATAGAAAACAGTGTAGAGCAGTTTCAGTAGAACATATTTATATATAATACTATCAGTAGTATTATAGTATTTATTAATTGAAATAATGGTAATATACAATTCCATGTCATTGTTTGTAAGTTAATATGTTTATAAATATGTTTGTTCTGCTTCATTCAAAAGTTGTCAAAGCTAACGCAGCATCTAAACCAGGGCTCGACATCATGGAACACCCAAAGTCAACAAAGTTTCCATGGAAACCAAAACACTGGGAGCCGCTCTTTAAAAAATCTGTGTCCCAAACCTTAGTGTTTTTGTTTGGATGTTTCTGGAGCCAACTGACCCCAGGGTACTGACCACGTAACCCTAACCCAAACTGACCCCAGGGTACTGACCATGTAACCCTAACCCAAACTGACCCCAGGGTACTGACCACGTAACCCTAACCCTAACCCAAACTGACCCCAGGGTACTGACCACGTAACCCTAACCCTAACCCAAACTGACCCCAGGGTACTGACCACGTAACCCTAACCCTAACCCAAACTGACCCCAGGGTACTGACCACGTAACCCTAACCCTAACCCAAACTGACCCCAGGGTACTGACCACGTAACCCTAACCCTAACCCTAACTGACCCCAGGGTACTGACTACATAACCCTAACCCAAACTGACCCCAGGGTACTGACCACGTAACCCTAACCCTAACCCAAACTGACCCCAGGGTACTGACCACGTAACCCTAACCCTAACCCAAACTGACCCTAGGGTACTGACCACGTAACCCTAACCCTAACCCTAACTGACCCCAGGGTACTGACCATGTAACCCTAACCCTTTGTACCTGAGGGTCCTCCAGAAGAACCACTGAAGACTACTGCTCCTCTTACTGACCCACTGCCTGACCACCTGGTTCAAACCCAACCAGGACCGGTTCCCTAGGTGAGCACCCCACTTTAAATGAAAAGTTTAAAAAGTTTATTATAAGTTACACTGTGAGAAAATGAAAGCAGTTTCAGTTCACCTTATAGGTCTATCTGAATATTCTATTTCTATGGGACGTGGCGCCACCAAGACATCTGGTGTCCTAGGCGACCGCCTAGTCTGACTGCCTAACACTGGCCCTACCCCTGCACATCTGCAGACAGGGACAGGCTACTATCTGAACATAACCCACACTATCTGAACATAACCCACACTATCTAAACATAACCCACACTATCTGAACATAACCCACACTATCTGAACATAACCCACACTATCTGAACATAACCCACACTATCTGAACATAACCCACACTATCTGAACATAACCCACACTATCTAAACATAACCCACACTATCTGAACATAACCCACACTATCTAAACATAACCCACACTATCTGAACATAACCCACACTATCTGAACATAACCCACACTATCTGAACATAACCCACACTATCTGAACATAACCCACACTATCTAAACATAACCCACACTATCTGAACATAACCCACACTATCTGAACATAACCCACACTATCTGAACATAACCCACACTATCTAAACATAACCCACACTATCTGAACATAACCCACACTATCTGAACATAACCCACACTATCTGAACATAACCCACACTATCTGAACATAACCCACACTATCTGAACATAACCCACACCATCTGAACATAACCCACACTATCTGAACATAACCCACACCACCTGAACATAACCCACACTATCTGAACATAACCCACACTATCTGAACATAACCCACACTATCTGAACATAACCCACACTATCTGAACATAACCCACACTATCTGAACATAACCCACACTATCTGAACATAACCCACACTATCTGAACATAACCCACACTATCTAAACATAACCCACACTATCTGAACATAACCCACACTATCTGAACATAACCCACACTATCTAAACATAACCCACACTATCTGAACATAACCCACACTATCTGAACATAACCCACACTATCTGAACATAACCCACACTATCTGAACATAACCCACACCATCTGAACATAACCCACATCATCTGAACATAACCCACATCATCTGTGACACATAATCACTGTGAACCCACACTATGTACAAACCGGATTCGGTTGAAGTTGGGAAATTGTGTAAAATGTAAATAAAAACAAAATACAATGATTTTAAAATCCTTTTCAACCTATATTCAATTGAATACACTACAAAGACAACATATTTAATGTTCAAACATTAAATTAAACGTTTTTTGCCAAATAATAATTAACTTAGAATTTCATGGCTGCAACACGTGCAGTAGAAGTTGGGAAAGTTGGCAAAAAATACTGAGAAAGCTGAGAAAAGCTCATCAAACACCTATTTGAAACATCCCACATGTGATCAGGCTAATTGGGAACAGGTGGGGACAATGATTGGGTATAAAAGGAGCCTCCCCAAACATGCTCAGTCATTCACAAGCAAGGATGGGGCGAGGTTCACCACTTTGTCCACAACTGCGTGAGAAAATAGTTGAACAGTTTAAGAACTTTCCCCCCTCCCCCCTTGGGGGGAGGGGGGAAAGTTCAACCGGATTCGGTTGAAGTTGGTTCAACCGGATTCGGTTGAAGTTGGGAAATTGTGTAAAATGTAAATAAAAACAAAATACAATGATTTTAAAATCCTTTTCAACCTATATTCAATTGAATACACTACAAAGACAACATATTTAATGTTCAAACTGATAAACTTTATTGTTTTTTGCCAAATAATAATTAACTTAGAATTTCATGGCTGCAACACGTGCAGTAGAAGTTGGGAAAGGGCATGTTTACCACTTCGTTACATCACCTTTCCTTTTAATAACAGTCAATAAACGTTTTGGAAGAGAGGAGACTAATTCTCTTAGCTTCTCATGTGGAATTCTTTCCCATTCTTGCTTGATGAACCGCTTCAGTTGTTCAACAGTCCGGGGTCTTCTCTGTCGTATTTTACGCTTCATAATGCGCCACACATTTTCAATGGGAGACAGGTCTGGACTGCAAGCGGGCCAGGGGAGAACCTGGACTCTTTTACTTGGAAGCCACGCTGTTGTAACACGTGCAGAATGTGGCTTGGCATTATCTTGCTGAAATAAGCAGCGGCGTCCATGAAAAAGACGTGGCTTGGATGGCAGCATATGTTGCTCCAAAATCTGTATGTACTTTTCAGCATTTATGTTGCCTTCACAGAAATGTAAGTCACCCATGCCATGGGAACTAATGCACCCCCATACCATCACAGATGCTGGCTTTTGAACTTTGCGTTGATAACAGTCCGGATGGTCCGCTTCCTCTTTGGTCCGGAGGACACGACGTCCAGTGTTTCCAAAAACAATTTGAAAAGTGGACTCATCAGACCACAAAACACTTTTCCATTGTGCATCAGTCCATTTTACATGAGCTCGGGCCCAGAGAACCTGGCGGCGTTTCTGGATGTTGTTCATAAACGGCTTTTGCTTTGCATGGTAGAGTTTTAACCCGCACTTACTGATGTAGTGACCAACTGTATTTACTGACAGTGATTTTCTGAAGTGTTCCTGAGCCCATATGGTGATATCCTTTACACACTCATGTCGGTTTTTAAGGCAGTGCCGTCTGAGGGATCGAAGGTCACGGTCATTCAGTCTTGGTTTCCGGCCGTGGTGCTTACATGCAGTGATTTCACCAGATTCTCTGAACCTTTTGATGATATTATGGACCGTAGATGTTGAAATCTCTAAATTCCTTGCAATTTTGCTTTGAGAAATGTTGTTCTTAAACTGTTCAACTATTTTCTCACACAGTTGTGGACAAAGTGGTGAACCTCGCCCCATCCTTGCTTGTGAATGACTGAGCATGTTTGGGGAGGCTCCTTTTATACCCAATCATGGTCCCCACCTGTTCCCAATTAGCCTGATCACATGTGGGATGTTTCAAATAGGTGTTTGATGAGCTTTTCTCAGCTTTCTCAGTATTTTTTGCCAACTTTCCCAACTTCTACTGCACGTGTTGCAGCCATGAAATTCTAAGTTAATTATTATTTGGCAAAAAACAATAAAGTTTATCAGTTTGAACATTAAATATGTTGTCTTTGTAGTGTATTCAATTGAATATGGGTTGAAAAGGATTTTAAAATCATTGTATTTTGTTTTTATTTACATTTTACACAATTTCCCAACTTCAACCGAATCCGGTTTGTATGTAAAGCTGTTCTGTCATATGACATAAAAAAAAAACAGGTTCATCACATTTTGAACGGGTCGGTGGTGGATCCAGCAGCGGTCACAGACCGAGTTCTCAAGCTGCTGATGGAAACATGAGCCCCTATTTTAACCTGCTCTTTTATGTCCACATTGATCTGTCACAAACCGTTCACTTATTCACAGTAAAAATAGAACGCTGTTTTTTCTAACTGCAGAGCGTTATCCCATTTTCAGAGCGGCAGATTTAATTTACCAACGCACTCAATGAATATAGCGTTCTATCACGATAAAACATTTTATGGGAGGTTAAAACAAACAAACAAAAAGCCGGGCCGGGTTCGGGCCTGAGAATTCTGAAAACCTGTCGGACCGGACCGGGCTGGGGCTCCACCCCCTCGGGCCAGGGCCGGGCTCGGGCCCAGATTATAGGCCCGTGCAGGGCATTAATGACAATAAAGGGCATTCTATTCTATTCTAATGGCTTTAAAAAGTTGCAAAATAACCTGTAGACTAGTCCTAGTGTAGCTCATGTTAGAGCCTGTAGCTATTGCTAATGCTAATCTAACTTACAGCGACCACAAGTTTCTGAAAGTATCTACAAATGAAAATTCACGTGATTAAAATGTAACGTTGAACCCTGTGCATGTACCTTTTCACGGACGGAGCCCAGAGGTTTTTTCAACTGCAAGAAAACACGTCATGTTTTTCAAAGTCGCTCTGAAAAGATCGTTTCTGACAGGAAGTGACGTCAGTTGCAGGCGTTGCCACGTCTACTTTGAAATGAGTTTCTGTAATAAAATGGAAAATATGAATTACTGTAGTGGTTGTGCAGTGTTTTTATGTTTGAAAAGAAATATTTATTCATTCATAACAATGTTGTGATTTAAAAATTGATTTATTTTAATCTAACATGTATGGTTTTCCAGAAACTTCCACAGGTTTGTATAAGAGAAAGATTTTTAATATTCATTGGAAGAATATTTGCGTTTATATTAAGAAGACAACTGACTGGAAGAATTTTTATATAAGTTAATTCTGATCTAGAGGCTAATAATGAAAATATGCCTTTTTTTCCAGAGTGACAAAAATGAGACATTAGAAAGATGTATTATGTTTTTATTATTATATATGATTATTTTATTGTTATTTTATCATAATTATTATCATTTTTAATATTATCATTATTATTGCAGTGGTTAGCATTAGCTAATCAGAGTTTACATGTTCATCTCGTGTCTACGTGGGTTTTCTCCAGGTACTCTGGCTCCTCCCACCATCCAAACACATGCACTGATAGGTTAACTAGTTAACTAGTGTTGTGGAAGTTTTGTATCACACAAGGAGAGAAAACTGTTCAAGTCAGAAAACAATTATTTATTGAACAGATGAACAGATTAATTTGGAACTTGCATGTAAGTGAGAACATGAACAGAACCAGCTGTGGTCAGATGTTCTGATGACCAGTGGAACAAACACATACTTTATACTCTCTAGCCATTCCCCAGGTGGAGAGGGAGGAAGATAAGATGGTCTTCCTCAGACCCTGTCTGTCCTTGGAGACAGTGAGAAACTGTCCTCAGGAACGTACGAAGTTACTGTTTACATTATCACTGAGACTTTCACACAGAACTTAATGACAAAAAATATCAGTGAATGTAGTGACCCAGTCAAGGTCAAATTTTCCATCACAGTCCCCCCTTTGTTTATTAATTAAACAGGGTAATTAATTAAACATGTTGACTTAGGAATTTTACCACCATAGAACAGAAATTGGTCTAAGTACTGAAGAAAACTGCCCATCATAACCCACACAAGTGTGAAATCCAGGGAAGGAGAAGAGGAGAGAGAGTAGGGAAAAGTAGAAAGTGGGGAAACATTAGAAAAACACAGAAAAATTGTATAATATAACATGACATTTAAAAAACAATAACAAAAGCAGTAGCAAAGTACTAAAGCAACACCAAGAAAAAAACAAACACTTAAACAGCCACCTTTACCTGTCAGAAAAAACGCGGCGCAAAATGCCCCAACCCGTACTTGTGTACGCAGTAGTTTCCTCATGCAAACTGTTCGTCAGATGTTGTAACTCCTGATGACCATCTGCCACATTTACAGGCGTCAAGAACAAATGTGTAGCATCTATCCGCAACTACGTGTGTACCCCCCTTTTCCTGCCAATAGGAGCCTTAATGCCGGTCTGTGTAGCAGAGCAACCAGACAAAGTGTTTTCCTATCACAGGACAGGTTAGCAAACCCTCCTCTGGAAGAGTTTTCAATGTGACAGTCATGGATCCTATGAGCCATGCTAAAAACACCGTGCCAGACATAAGAATAATGATAATGGCCACAGCAAAAATATATGTAAATTTAGTGTTAGATCCAAACAGTGAAACAGGACCCCAAACGGATCAGGTCATGACGACCCAGATGCAGGAAAGGTAACATTATCAGGTCCGGCCCCCCCACTAGCCAATCGACAAGACACATTAATGACAATGTTACAGTCATGTATATGACCCAACCAACAATGTGTATCGTAAGTCACCAGTGATGCCAAACAACATCATGGAGTATACATAGACCTAGAAACATCTCTGAGCTGAAAAACCACAACTTTCTGCAAAATAGAAAATATGTTGTCCCACAAAATGTCCTCAGGTCCCGGAAGAGCACGCTTGGGTCCTATCCCAGCCATGGGCAGATCAGAGTGGCCCATGGCCACCCGCGGAACGTTCATTTCATGAGGGTGTCCATCGTAAAGGAACAGCTCCCCGTCCTGTCACAGGATAACAAAGAAACGACAGCAGCAGAAAGGAGAGGATGACCCTCAGGTTCAACCCCCCTTCTTATAATGGCCGTTGTGCTGACCATTTGCAAATCAGTGTAGGTGAGGGGCCAAGGGGTCTTCAGCCACTCGCCAGTGACCAGGCAAAAGATAGAATGTGTGAGACGTCACTGGGTTCGTTCGTTAGGTGTCAGCCAGTGAGCCTTGTGTATGGGTGTATGCAATGCAACCCGGATGACGACGTCCTCAGGGTGTCTACGACGTCCGATGGTGACTTGGCACGTCACTTCCCCGTTGTCCTCCACGCTCCCTTGACGTCCGCGTCGTACCACAGGCAGCCTTTCCCTCTGACCATCAGCTAGTGGTCCTCCAAGGAACCTCTCGCAGTGGGACACAGGACTTGGTAGGATCTAGCAGGATCTGGTAAGCCGTACAGCCACTCTGACCATGGAATGCATCCAGGAGCAACAGGAAGAGGTCTCTGCTGCATCCAATGCCGTCCTTAGGCAGTGCCACATCAGGATCCAACCCCCAGACTGAAGATAACACCAACACCACACTATAACTACCTGTTGAGATATTTAAGGTTGGGAGAGAACACAGCACAACAAGGGAGCACATCACACCCCACATGAGGTGTGGGATATCTGAGATATCTGTCAGTTACGGTTACGCATGCGCAAGCACACCAAACAATGTGACAACACTTAAGCCATGGCAAGAAAAACCCGTCAGAATCCCGTGCTGTTGCTACAGCAGACATCACAGGTCGACCTGAAAAGGAGAGGAAGAAAACATATCTCTTTGTGGAGAGACAAGGGAGGTCCGAAAGAGGGGGTGTGCCCCCCAGCCCACACAAGACGGAAGGTAAGAAAACTGTAAGAAAGTGGCAAAACACACCATAGACTAAGGTACTCTCTTACTGTATATATCCTTTATACACAGTAGTTACTCTAGTATCACAAACATTCCACCCAGCGTGATCAAAATATAAAGCATAAAGCACACTTAAGAAAGAAAACAAGCAACACTGCGATACATACATACACACACACATACAGACATACAGACACACACACATACAGACACACACACATACAGACACACACACATATACACACACACCTACAGACATACGGCCATGGCACACCCACACAACTGAGCTCCTGAAGAACTATAATATCATATGATAATTCCTCTGTTTTCCCTCTATGGAAAACAAATGGGTGAACAGACAGGCACCCTTACCCCAGCACAAAGGAAGGAGTGTAAAGCTATTGTCATAACATCGATGACAAACTGAGCCACAATCAGATTTTAGGTGCACCGTGGACAATATTTACTGTAAATCTGATCTCTATCACATTTATATATGACTCAGTGAAATTGATACCAATTAAAGATTAAAAAACAAGCATTGTGGACTACATGTGTGTACCAGGAGGGTCTGAGGCAACTGAGAAACATTTTGTTGACAGGCCAAAAAAACATCACTGTCAGAAATGAGAGGATGTTATCATGTTTTCTTCAAGGTATAATTCACATAGGAATTTAGAACAACCCAAATTTTAACCCCTAGAAAAGTCTTTCTGGTTTAGGGCAACCCACTAATAATTACTAAATAATTAATAGCCATATAAGTAGCCAAGACTCAACCTCTAAGAATAAATCGTCTCATGTCAAGGAAGGTTTGTTTAACCAACAGAATCCACAAGCTGTAGCAGAGACAGATAAGGCCACCGTCCGTATCAAAGAAATTATTTTGTCGACCATGTTCCTCTAAGGGATGCATGAGTGTGTCAGCTCTACACACTGGTACAGTAGGACAAGATACTGACATGCAGTCAAAAAAAACCCCAAGTTTAAATCCCATCAACCTTAAAATTTCCTTTACAGTCATGTCATGAACTGGTACAAACAAAACCGTTGCTTATGACAACGACTGTTATTAATTGTCTAAATGCCCCAGTTTGAACATTTAAGTATGACCCCAGCTTTAACCTGGAGAAACCCAAACGTACCCCAACAAACACAATCAACTACTGATCAAAGAAAAATGGGTAACACGTGTCATCTGGTCTCTGAGATGTATAGTTTACTGCGTGCATATGGAAATGTAGACATTTGATTCTGTAGTAGCATTAAAATAAGAACATTCTATTCTGAGGGAAATTATTACATCTCTGGTCAGGAGATTTAAAAGATATGACATGTCTTTAGAAAAACAAAAATAACCATGTTAAAGGTATCAGACAATGAGCAAAACAATGGATTTGAAATATTCCTTGAATGTTTAACACCCTTTCTATGTTAAGAAAAAGTTGTACTTTTGTTTTCACCCTATAGTCTGTCTGAGATAATTCCCGATACTATTGATAAAACCAAACACACAGTTCCTGAATCTGTCATGAGGAACTTGTGTCATTAAAACTACAGATGTATTTGACAGCTATTAAAACATGCTAGTGTGTACTTGGCCAAGGTGTGTGACGTGAGTACAGACAACTGATGTGCAAATGCAGTACATATAGTTAATAAGCATGTGTAAACCTGTGCTCCAAAGGGGGGGGGGGGGGGGTGTAGGTGCAGTCTCACAGTCTAGTTGGTTCAGGAACTGTTGTTTGTAGCTCCAGGCTGTTTCTGCCAGTCTCCGTTGCTGTCCTTCATTGTCTCCGTCCATGTTTCTGCTGCTTCCGTCCATTCCTCCTGCCTTGGCCTCTTTTGTTTTGGCGTTTCCTTGCGTTGATGGTTTCCTTGGTTCATCCAGAGCTTTTCCACCATGAGACGCTCTCCCATCTATAAAGTCTGGTGGACCTTCAGATAGAACAGTCTTTCACACATCTGTCACAATCACAGTCTGACCCCAGCTGCTGTGATCTTTGGTTCTGAGTCCGGTGCTGCAGAGGGGAAGACAACAGGCCCAGTAGGAGAGGCAGGGTGCAGAGGAGGGTCCTTTGGCCTGAAGGACACAGACAGACGTGGACTCCCATCTTCCAGGAAGGAACTTTAGGGCTGTGAGCTTTAGACAGAGAGGGGAGGGGGTGTTCTGGAGCACAAGGTGACGCACTAAAATACAAACCTGTGTGTGAGATAAAACCAACTCTGTCTGGATTAGACATAGTTTTAAACAGTTTTTAAACATTTCTGTTCCTACTCTGTGTTTATTCTAATCTTCAGCTCATTTTCAAGACTTTACTGTTTTTAACATTTTTGGTTTTGCTTTATCATTTTTGATCATATCATGTTCAACACAATCAAACCTAGTAAGACATTACGTCTATATTTATTACACTCATACATGTGAATCTTATAGAGAGAGACATCTGTTACCACAGCTGAATTTATGTTGAATAACACAAGGACACGCATTTGCTAAAGCCGCCTATTATTTATTATTTATTAATGTTAGTATTAGTTATTATCTATTAATGTCCCACTCGGAACATTAATCATCCAGCCATGTCGATATGGGCATTAACATAACGCAACCGTTTATTACTGTTTTACTTACGTCGCTGCGTAAAATCAGTAAACCCGCACGATAAAGAATTTAATCAGTCTGTGTCAAATCTGACCCACTACAAGATTCACAATGTCCTGAGTTTACTCATGAGTTTCATTTGGATTTTTCTCAAATCATTTACTTTTTCATTTTCCCGTTTGGGGAAATTAAAATGAGTTATCCAATAATTAGTGCACTGAAAAGCTTTAAAACTTTCAACATGATATGTCTTTTGGAATTAGAATGTGAGACTCCCGGTCAAACCACAAAGGACAACATCGTACCATTTATCTCTATATCAATCAAAGGGAGTTTTTTGTAATTTTCAGAGCTCAAATGTGCATATGTGTGTGTGCATGTGGCTGCTCTACCTCCTTCGTATGATGCTGCAGCAGGAGGCGGATCCTCTGTCGTGGTTCCGCCCCTCCGGGCCATTCCTCAGACTCCCCCTGCCTCAGTCCGCTGCCGACCACGTCCACGGCTGTCAGGTCCTGGATAGGACTCTGGGACATGCCCCCGTAGCCCACATTTGCAACACCTCCATGTTTTCCATCCATGACCCTGTTTCCTCCATTTCTTCTCCCGTGCGCTTTCTCTCAATAGCTCCCATGTACTCTCCATCACCCCTGTGCCCCCACCCTGCTTCAGTCATCTTGATGTCAACCGGAGGGAGTGGGAAGGGGCGCTGCTTGGCATGGGAGCTACTGTAGATTCTGCTTTAAGCGGGGGGAGAACGTGTACTCTCGGGTGTGTCCGTGGCATGGGTTGTGGCTGCTGTGGGACCGGCTGGAGCGGCAAATAGGGGACTGGCGGGTGATCAGGAGGCCGTGAGGGGCAGGAATCCAGATCAGAGTCCATTTTCACTGCCTGCAGATCTGCAATGAGAGGAGCATATGGGGAGGAGGAAGAGGGAGCAGGGGAAGAGACGGAAGGGCATTGTGCCAGTTTACTAGCATTATCTGTTCTAAGCCCCACAGCTTTTTCCAATTCCCTTTTAGTTCTCCTAATTTTGTCAGACTAAAGGTACCCGATTTAGGAAAACCATATTTTCTGACCCAAAGGTCGGTACATTCAAAAGCCTTATCACCATATTTTTTCTACATGTCTTTCGGCATCGGAGCCTCCCGGTCTAACCCCACATCACCCTTACTCGGCCGATTGCCCAAAGTCGGATGTTTTCCCCACTGGTTTTACTTTGGGTTACACTACCCCGGCGAAAATCCTAACAGCCGTACCGTTTTTTTCTTTTGATTCACGCTCAAGGAGAAAATGTAACGGACCGCAGAGAACCCAAGTGCAAAACAGGAGGTGTGCGTAAAAGTCCAAGCAGTATTTTATTCTCACACAAACCAGTAATACAGTACAGATGAGTGAGGTAAAGTCCCCTTTAAAGTCTCTCAGGGCTGGAATGTACTTATCCAGGCGGAGCACGGATGATCTCCTTAGGTCTGAGAGCGAGACTGGATTCGGGTTGGTTCCGGTCCTAGGTCGGGGCTGGCGGCGGGTCTCGTAGTTGGGGTCCGTTCCCGGGTCGGGGCAGGCAGCTGGGATCAGGGTCGGTGTTCGTTCCAAGGTCAGGGCATGCGGCGAGAGGCGTAACAGGGTCCGGTCCAGGTTCGGTAACAACAAAGGCAGGCAGGAATCACAGGCAGAAAGCAGAGGTCGGACAGAAACCGGACTGGTACACGGAACACGGGAAACACAGGTTGCGGGAAAATCAGAGGAACAGGTCATGATAATCTGGCACAGAGTCAGGTCTGAATGCAGACTTTATACTCCTCACCTGATGAGTTCAGCTGCTCTCACCAGGTGAGTTGCATCAATGATTGGCCAGGGAGACAGAACAGGGTAAAAGGTGAAACACAGGGCAGAGACGCAGAACAGGAAAAACAGAAAGAACAAGGCACAGAACATGACAGAACCCCCCCCCCCCCCCCCCCCCCAAGGAACGTCTCCCGACGTTCCACAAACAAAACACAGAACACACAAAAAACACAACATGGGAGGGCAGTGGGAGATCCGGAGGAGGGCTAGAACTCTTCAGAGACATCCGAGTTCATCTCAAGGTCCTCCTCCTCGTAGTTCTCCCAGGTCATCTCCTCCGCATCCGACACATCCCCTGGAGGGCGAACCCCTTGATGTTCAGACATCCCCTCCTCGTCTTCGTCCATGGGGACCTCTGACTCCTCCTCTTCGCTTGATGAGGGGTCTGGGATGTCAACAGGGGGTAGCTTCCGGCGTCTGGAGTTGGTGGGTTGTCCTGGGTGAGAGGCGTGAAACTGATTAATGAGTCTCTTGTCTAGGATTTGTCGGGCCGGTACCCAGGTCCTCTCCTCAGGACCGAAACCCTCCCAGTCTACCAGATACTGAAGGCCTCTCCCCCACCGTCTGGATCGAAGTAGCCTCCGGACTGTGTAGGCTGGCGCGCCATCGATCATCCTGGGGAGAGGGGGAGACTGGGAGGGAACCATTAGCGGACTCAAGGAGACAGGCTTGATCTTGGATATGTGAAACGATGGGTGAATCTTTAAGGACTGGGGAAGGGTTCATCGCACAGCTACGGGGTTGATTATTTTTTCAATTGCGAACAGGCCGATAAATTTGGGAGAGAGTTTCCTAGACTCTACCCGTAGGGGAAGGTCCTTGGTGGACAACCAAACCTTCTGTCCTACCTTATAAGTGGGCCCCAGAGACCTTTTCTTGTTGGCCTAAACCGCTTGCCTCTTTACAGATTTCAGCAGGGAGGCCCGATTGTCTCTCCAAACTCCCCTACACTTCTTAAGGAAGAATTCTACAGAGGGAGAACAAGAATTAATTTCAGAGTCAGGGAACAGGGGAGGTAGGTAACCATTACCCACCTCAAACGGGGTCAGGCCGGTAGATGAGTTGACCAGTGTGTTATGCGCATATTCCACCCATAGGAGTTGTTTGGACCAATGTCCGGGGTCCTTGGACGTCATGCACCGAAGCAGGGACTCCAATTCCTGATTGGCTCTTTCAGATTGTCCATTGGTCTGAGGATGGAAACCTGAAGAGAGATTTACCGAAGCCCCAATGAGGTGACAAAACTCCCTCCAGAAGGAGGAAGTAAATTGTGGGCCCCGATCGGACGTGATCTCGGCGGGAAGTCCATGTATTCTAAAAACATGTTGCAGAACGGTCTGAGCCGTCTCCTTGGCTGAGGGGAGTTTGGGCATGGGGACAAATTACTAAATCTATCTACTATGGTGAGGATCACCGTATTACCCTCCGAAGGAGGTAAACCAGTGACAAAATCTAGAGCGATGTGGGACCACGGACGATGGGGTATAGGTAGAGGCCGGAGGTGTCCCGCAGGCATGTTCCTGGAGAACTTATTCTGAGAACAGACGGGACAGGCATTCACATAGGTGGTGACATCCTCCTTTAATGAGGGCCACCAAAATCTTCTCTTAACCACCTCCAGAGGTCTATTGATACCTGGGTGGCAGGTCAGGTTGGACCCATGGAGCCACTGCAATAGTTCGCTTCTGAAACGAAGAGGAACAAACAGGTGAGTATCAGGACAGTTGCTGGGACCAGGTTCATCCTCCAATGCGGCCCTTATTCTTTCCTCCACATCCCATCTAATGACGGAGACCCTGGCTGTCTTGGGAAGAATGAGTTCAGGAGGTCCCTCCTCTTCCTCCGAGGAGAGAAACTGTCGGGATAGGGCGTCAGGCTTAATATTGCGGGACCCTGGGCGGTAAGAGAGACAAAAACTGAAACGATTAAAAAACAATGACCATCGGGCTTGCCTGGAGTTGAGTCTCTTGGCGGTTCTTAAGTACTCCAGGTTCTTATGGTCGGTCCAAACCATGAATGGCTCCTTAGCTCCCTCCAGCCAGTGTCTCCACTCCTCGAGAGCCAGTTTGACTGCCAGTAGTTCCCGATTTCCTATGTCGTAGTTCCTTTCTGCAGGAGACAACCATCTAGAAAAGAAGGCACAAGGGTGCATTTTGTTATCAGAATTATTTCTCTGAGATAGTACGGCCCCAACTCCAATGCTGGAGGCATCAACCTCCACCACAAACTGTCTGGCGGGGTCAGGAAATTGGAGGATGGGGGCTGAACTGAAGAGAGCCTTCAACTTTCGGAAGGCCAGGTCTTCCGAGGCCAGGTCGACCTTGGAAGAGGTTAGAGCGCTAAGGGGAGCAGCGATAGTGCTATAACCGCGAATGAACCTGCGGTAGAAATGAGCAAACCCCAGGAATCGCTGGAGCTGCTTGCGGGTCTCAGGGATCGGCCAATCGATTGCTGCAGCTACCTTGGAAGGATCCATTCGGAGCTGGTTCTGACCCACAATGTATCCCAGGAACGAGACCTTTGGAACGTGGAACTCACACTTTTCAGCCTTGACGTATAAAGAGTTCTGGAGGAGCCTCTGGAGAACCTGCTGAACGTGGTGAATGTGCTCCTGTTCAGAACGAGAGAAAATTAAAATATCATCGAGGTAAACAAACACAAACTGATTCAACATATCTCTTAAAACCTCGTTGATGAGGTTCTGGAACACGGCAGGAGCATTAGTCAGCCTGAAAGGCATGACCAGGTACTCATAATGTCCCGATGGTGTATTAAATGCGGTCTTCCACTCATCTCCGTCCCTAATGCGTACCAGATGGTATGCATTCCTTAAATCCAGCTTGGTAAAGATGGTGGTCCCTTGAAGGAGTTCGAAAGCAGAGGAGATGAGTGGCAGTGGGTATCGATTCTTTACTGTGATATCATTCAAACCCCTGTAGTCAGTACAGGGTCGCAGTGTCTCATCTTTCTTATCAACAAAGAAAAACCCCGCCCCCGCCGGAGAGGAGGAAGGTCAGATGATACCGGCAGCTAGGGCATCATTAATATAAGTATCCATAGCTTCCCGTTCTGGGGCGGAAAGCGAGTATAGCAATCCCTAACTGTTTAATTAGTTCAGCGTCCATAAGGTTGCTGTCAGCCCCTGAATCAATGAATACGGATTTCGTGATGGGTTCACCCTTGGGTCGGAGTTGTACATGGAACAGGGGTCGAGAAATGGGGGCAGCGGAGGTGGACCGGCTCAGCAGAATGCCCCCCTTTAATGCTGAGCCTGGTCTTTTAACGGACATCCCCGAACGAAGTGTCCAGTGCCGCAGCAGTACAGACAAAGGTTCTCTTTACGACGACGATCCCGTTCCTGCTGGGTTAGCTTGGTTCGACCCATCAGTCTGGGTTCCCCTTCGGTAGCCTGCGAACTGCGGGGCGAAGCGGATGACGTCCTGGAAGAATAACTTGATTCTCCCCTCTCCCTCCTTCGCTCCCTCAGCCGATTGTCCAGCAGGATGGTCAGACGTATTAACTCTTCCAGGGAGGTGGGGTAACGCTAACTCGTGAATGCAGACTTTATACTCCTCACCTGATGAGTTCAGCTGCTCTCACCAGGTGAGTTGCATCAATGATTGGCCAGGGAGACAGAACAGGGTAAAAGGTGAAACACAGAGCAGAGACGCAGAACAGGAAAACACGCAGACAGAGAGGAAAACAGAAAGTACAAGGCACAGAACATGACAGAAAAACTAAAAAAAATCCTTTTACGGTTTTTTATTTTTACTGGAGCACTCACCCCAAGGAAAATAAAAAGTACTAAAAAACCCCACACATGAAGTAATCCAGTTAAACTGCATTACACAGTCGAAGCCCCTATTAGTTCACCAATAACGTCACCTAGGACATACATGTATCCGATTAACTGTTTAAAGATGAAATCTAAATCATTAGAGCTTCCCACCCATATATTAGTTCACGTTGATCCAATTTATCTTCAGAATGAATCTAAATGGTCATCCACTGTATTGTGCACACTAACAGCAGACTGCGGGCAGGTGACGTGAGTTTTAGACCAAGAGCCCCTATTTAACCCAAATTAAAAGTTTCTCACCGAGTGTGATCTGGTCTCCACAGGTCCAGTCCAGTTCAGATCCCGATGGTGTGCGGGCGGAGTTCCAGTTTGGTCCCTGTCCTCTGGTTTTTGTTTTTACCAACAGGGATACGACTTTTTAGTCCGTAGGCTGATCACTTCCCCGACCTCGGTCCTCCGTCCGTCACACTCATGGGATCCTGCCGACAACGCCAAATTGTTGTGGAAGTTTTGTATCACACAAGGAGAGAAAACTGTTCAAGTCAGAAAACAATTATTTATTGAACAGATGAACAGATTAATTTGGAACTTGCATGTAAGTGAGAACATGAACAGAACCAGCTGTGGTCAGATGTTCTGATGACCAGTGGAACAAACACATACTTTATACTCTCTAGCCATTCCCCAGGTGGAGAGGGAGGAAGATAAGATGGTCTTCCTCAGACCCTGTCTGTCCTTGGAGACAGTGAGAAACTGTCCTCAGGAACGTACGAAGTTACTGTTTACATTATCACTAAGACTTTCACACAGAACTTAATGACAAACAATATCAGTGAATGTAGTGACCCAGTCAAGGTCAAATTTTCCACCACACTAGTTAACTGGTTAACTAGTTAACTGGTTAATCTAAATCACCCATAGGTGTGAATGTGACAGTGATTGTTTGTTTATATATGTTCAGTCCTGAGATGAACTGGAGACTCATACAGGGTGACCTCTGACCCCGCCTTCACCTACTGGAGCTGGATGTGACCCCTGTGAGGATAAAGTGGGTTCAGAAGTCTCTATCTGAAACAGATCAGTAAACAGCATTTAGGGAACATGTCAGGTTGTTGATCAGTTCTTATTTTTACAGTTTCAGCAGCAAATTCAAAAACATCCACTTAAAGGTAGTTTATGTCATTTTAGAAACAGACCCATGGAGGCTGTAACGTTCTATATGAACACACTTATATTTACTGTCATTTCTACTGTTACATCACGGAACATTCTATGACTAACACAGTCTGTCTTCAACAGAACACTTAATGTTCTGGATAAAAGTATCAGCACGACTGGAACTGTTACACCAGGCAGTCACAGACAGACGGCCTCCGCCAAGGGTTAGGGTCAGGGGTCAAATTTTAGGGTTAAGTCAGTCACAGACAGACGGCCTTTTTGTGCAATCCTGCTGACAGATAGACAGACAAACGGATAGACAGTCAAACAGACAGACAGACTAATGGACAGACAGACAGATGGACAGACAAACAGGCAGACTAAGACTGTGCGGCTGTGGCTCAGTTGGTAGAGTGGGTCGCCCAATGACCATGAGGTTCTGGCTGTCAACACTGAACCCTGACTTAGGCCCCCAGTAGGACTGACCTTTGACCTATGAGTGTAGTGTGTGTGTGAATGGGACAATGTGAGGCTAATGTAAAGCGCTTTGAGCACCATGAAGGTGGAAAATAACTATATAAGTGCAGAACATTTACCATCTAACGGACAGACAATCAGACAGACCGACAAACAAATGGACAGACAGACAAACGGACACAAACAGACTAAACTAGATCAGTGGTAGAGTTCAGACCTCAGTGAAGCAGCACCAGTCTGTGCTAACGCTAACGCTAACACATTAAATCTGCCAAGGTTTGGATCTGGATGTTCAGAACTTCTTTATAAACTAGTGTTCTGTGTTCACTAACCATTTATTTTATGGATCATTAACAATCCCTTAGGCCAAACAAAATAATACGTGTGGTTCCGGTCACCCGACCGACCCAATTTTTTTACGACGAAAATGCCAACTATGTAAACATTTTATCAGTTTGTCAAAATAAATTAAATATAATGAAGCGGTCGACTGCCGACTCTTATCTTTGAAATTCCCAATGACTGATGATGAGAGAATTTATTTCTCCATATTTAGTCCGTATTCATGTTTACCAACATCTCTCACCTGTCTGACCACCGTGATTTATGACTAGTGACAAACGACGACCATATACATGGTGTCCATGTCCATCAAAACAACCCTCAATGCATGTGATTGCTGCGCCAGTTTTGATTGGCTGTTGGCCTCTTGATGAATCAGAATACATCGTCTGTTAATTTCCCACTCACTTCACACCAGAGTCCTGCACGGGTTCGAGTACCCGTGGGTGACCCGTGGATGAACCGCAGATTTTCACGAAACGGGTGAAAAATGTTGTGCTGTGTCGGATACGGGTTCGGTTCGGACGTGGGTGATCGCGGGTCTAATTTGCGGTTCATAGGTTAAAAGGTTAACAACATTTTTATTTGGCTCTGCCTTGGCTATGTCACTGTTCAGTTTATTCGTGGCAATAAATGTTTGTATTTAAGTTTGGCTATCTGACATTTTCTTTCGGGTTCGGGTCAGATATCGGGTTCATTTATAGCGGGTCGGTTCAGATGCGATTTTTTTTTCGGCGGAAAACGGGTCGGATACGAGTTTAAACATGACGGGTACGGGCGGTTGCGGTTTGTCAAAATCAGAACCGTACAGGACTGTGCTTCACACTGTGTTTGTTTCAAAAACACCAGCGTTTCTTTATTCATTGGGAAGATGGTTTCATATCTTTATGGAGCATCTCTTGGTCACACAGACTTGTGTGTCTGGTGTGGGGAACCAAATACAAATCCTCTTCCAGAGCTAAAAAATAAATTTAAAACTGTACTCCCGCTCTGTCAAGATTGTGAGGAATGTGAAGAAGCCAGTAACAAAACAGCAGTATGGTAAGAGGAAATAAGTTGAACAGTAAATAGATAACTGTATATGTCCACTAAAGCCTTCAATATTGGGGCCTTTATTTCATTAAAATAATATTTAGATGTGGATAGAATTTACATTTGTAGTTAAACTGTATTTTTGTTGAAAAAAAAATCAATAAAAGACAAAATGTTGATGTCAAATCAGATTTTATTGTATTTCAATCATCTAAAATTCATTTATGCTCTCTTAAAACATTCTGTAAATATACATGTACATGTACATGGAAAATCTGAGGCAATGTGTTGATTTTCTAACTGCTGGAAAGAATAACTGATATTAAATCTGAATTTTTGGAGCTTCTTTTTAGAAGACGGGTATATAAAATTGTAAATAAAATATGGATGACCCACCTACCTACCCAATTTTTCCATGTGATGGGAACCACATATATTATTTTGTTTGGCCTTAGAGGGTTTAAAAACATTCCCAGAAATCCTGGCTCCTGTTTTTCACATATGTCCATTTCAATATTCGACCACGTATGATGTATGATGTTCTTTATATATATATATATATATATATATATATATATATATATATATATATATATATATATATATATATATGTGTGTGTGTGTGTGTATACAGTATATATAATGAAACTGTTTAATTTGTGTTTTAGTCCTAAATATCACATTGGCTCAATTCCTTACATTTTATTTTTTTTATTTAATTTGTTCAAGTATTCATTAAAAAAGCTCGATTATTCCGTGGGTTTCATGCGTCATCCATCAGACCTGGCAACCCGATGTGGATTAGCAAAACCCTCCGTCTGTCATTAAAGTCACTCCGGACTTTGGCAAACGACACAACATGAAGTAAAAGTGGCACGAACCCGAAGGACAGACGTGTGTGGGTTACGGGAGGATATAAAGGTGCCTTTAAGTTTATGAAGAGGAACTTTCCAGAGTGTTTTTTTCATCGTGTTGGAAGTTGTTGTTAGCATTAGCATATGCTGTTAGCCTTTAGCTAAGCGGGTCAATTTAGCCGCAGCTACGATGTCATTTAACCCGCTTTGTGTTCCATTAAAGACAGTAACAGTGTTTGTGTGTGTGTGCTTTAACGTGTGCAGGTTCCACAGACAGGATGGCAGGTGTTTTCACTCATTTAGAAAATGTCAAACGGAGGCTGAAACTGGAAGTCCTGAGGGAAACTGGAAGACAGTATCCACTTTTCTGTTTCCTGCTTTTGTCACTGTTTCTACTGACGCTGCTGCTCAACAGGTTAGCACAATATTTATGACACTTTTAATACACCAAAGTTATACTTTTAATACACTATTATTACACCTTTAATACACTATTATTACACCTTTAATACACTATTATTACACCTTTAATACACTATTATTACACCTTTAATACACTATTGTTATACTTTTAATACACTATTATTACACCTTTAATACACTATTATTACACCTTTAATACACTATTATTACACCTTTAATACACTATTATTACACCTTTAATACACTATTATTACACCTTTAATACACTATTGTTACACCTTTAATACACTATTGTTATACTTTTAATACACTATTATTACACCTTTAATACACTATTATTACACCTTTAATACACTATTATTACACCTTTAATACACTATTATTACACCTTTAATACACTATTATTACACCTTTAATACACTATTATTACACCTTTAATACACTATTATTACACCTTTAATACACTATTATTACACCTTTAATACACTATTATTACACCTTTAATACACTATTGTTACACCTTTAATACACTATTGTTATACTTTTAATACACTATTATTACACCTTTAATACACTATTATTACACCTTTAATACACTATTATTACACCTTTAATACACTATTATTACACCTTTAATACACTAAAGTTATACTTTTAATACACTATTATTACACCTTTAATACACTATTATTACACCTTTAATACACTATTATTACACCTTTAATACACTATTATTACACCTTTAATACACTATTATTACACCTTTAATACACTATTATTACACCTTTAATACACTATTATTACACCTTTAATACACTATTATTACACCTTTAATACACTATTATTACACCTTTAATACACTAAAGTTATACTTTTAATACACTATTATTACACCTTTAATACACTAAAGTTATACTTTTAATACACTATTATTACACATTTAATACACTAAAGTTATAGTGTATTATAGTTACTACACATTTAATATTTAATGCACCTTTAATACAGTATTATTACTGATGCTGCTGCTCAACATTTTACCACAATATTTACTACACTATTTGTTACACTTTTATCGGTACACACACTATGTATTTCACCTTTATTAACACACTATTTACACGTTTACACCTTAATTAATACACTTCAATGTCATTGAACTCTACGAACCAAGCCAGAAATCTGGGTTTAATTATTTGGGGTAGAGGTAAGATCTTTAGCCCGAGCCCGACGGGTCAGGCCTAAAATGTCAATCATTATGTTCGGGTCCGGTCGGGCTTGGGCTTCTCTCTCGCTGACTTTTTTTTTCTCAGCTGTAACATATGAAGTCATGTATTGTTAGTCTACCTGTGTATTTAATTCTGTGTTTAAACAATAACACAGTTAACAACAGTTTAAAGTGACAGTATCACCTACAGATCAAACACTTCTGATATTTAACTACATCTGTGTGAACATTAACATCTGTCTGTGACTCTTATTCTGGGTTCCACTGTTATTATTACGTTGTATAAATGCATTTAACATGATAATAAAAAGATGTAGATGATTTTAATCTGAAAAAATCTTGCTTTTTTTCTGCCAAAAATACTATGAGATAAATTAAAATTTCAGGTTTGCTTCAGGCTCAGGTCTGTAAATCAAGTTCATTGGTCGGGCTTTAATGCCTGCGGGCCTGGGTCGGGTCGGGCTGGATTTTTTAGGCCCGATATTACCTCTATTTTGGGGACGATCATTTGTCCAGTGTTTGGGGGACAAACTGTTTGTCTGCATTTGAAGGCTGTGAGTTTGAAGGATGTGTGACAGATGTCCTCCTCAGACAGACATCCTCAAAAGACAGACGTCCTCAAAAGACAGACGTCCTCAGACAGACATTGTCCTCAGACAGACATCCTCAAAAGACAGATGTCATCCTCAGCCAGATGTTGTCCTCAGACAGACGTCCTCAGCCAGACATTGTCCTCAGACAGATGTTGTCCTCAGACAGACATCCTCAGACAGACATCCTCAAAAGACAGCGTCCTCAGACAGACGTCGTCCTCAGACAGACGTCGTCACAGACGTCGTCTTCAGACAGACGTCGTCTTCAGACAGACGTCGTCCTCAGACAGACGTCGTCCTCAGACAGACGTCGTCCTCAGACAGACGTCGTCCGCAGACAGACGTCGTCCGCAGACAGACGTCGTCCTCAGACAGACGTCGTCCTCAGACAGACGTCGTGGACGTCGTCCTCAGACAGACGTCGTCCTCAGACGGACGTCGTCCTCAGACGGACGTCGTCCTCAGACAGACACAGTCCAGATGTGAGTGACAGAAGGTGTGAAATCAGCTGATTCCAACAGTGTGGAGGATGTGATTATTGGTCATGTGATGTGTGACCTGGCATCGTCCAATCAGAGCAGAGACAGTCACGTGGTTCAAACTGGAACCAGGTCACATGACTGAAGAGAATGAAACAGATCAGTTTGGAGTCAACAGTAAAGTGAAGGATGTGTGTGAACATGAGGAGATGATGTGTTGGTTCTGACCCAGATCAGCTGTGGTCCAAACCATGTCCAACATGCATCAGCCCAGAACCACAGACTGTCCCAGCCTGGATTGGACTTCATTTGGAGATGAAACAGATAAAAGCTGGTTCTGGTTCGGACATGTTTAACCTTTAACCCCTGGCATACATGTTCAAAGCACTACTGTTTTTTCCCAGAATGCTTTGGGTTCATGTCCCAGTTGTGTTTGTGTTCCAGGTATCTTCACATCCTCATGGTGTTCTGGTCGTTCCTGGCCGGACTCATCACATTCTACTGCTCCCTGGGTCCTGAAACACTTCTACCAAACGTCCTGTTCCACACCAAACCCAAGAACAAGGTGAGTACCGCACCACCAACTGGTTCTACTGGACCTGAACAGTTCTACTGGACATGATGAAACTGGTTCTACTGGACCTGAAGGGTTCTACTGGACCTGATGAAACTGGTTCTACTGGACCTGAACAGTTCTACTGGACATGATGAAACTGGTTCTACTGGACCTGAACAGTTCTACTGGACATGATGAAACTGGTTCTACTGGACCTGAACAGTTCTACTGGACATGATGAAACTGGTTCTACTGGACCTGAACAGTTCTACTGGACATGATGAAACTGGTTCTACTGGACCTGAAGGGTTCTACTGGACCTGATGAAACTGGTTCTACTGGACCTGAAGGGTTCTACTGGACATGATGAAACTGGTTCTACTGGACCTGAAGGGTTCTACTGGACCTGATGAAACTGGTTCTACTGGACCTGAACAGTTCTACTGGACATGATGAAACTGGTTCTACTGGACCTGAACAGTTCTACTGGACATGATGAAACTGGTTCTACTGGACCTGAACAGTTCTACTGGACATGATGAAACTGGTTCTACTGGACCTAAACAGTTCTACTGGACATGATGAAACTGTTTCTACTGGACCTGAAGGGTTCTACTGGACCTGATGAAACTGGTTCTACTGGACCTAATGAAACTGGTTCTACTGGACCTGAATGGTTCTACTGGACCTAATGAAACTGGTTCTACTGGACCTAATGAAACTGGTTCTACTGGACCTGAATGGTTCTACTGGACCTAATGTAACTGGTTCTACTGGACCTAATGAAACTGGTTCTACTGGACCTGAATGGTTCTACTGGACCTAATGTAACTGGTTCTACTGGACCTAATGAAACTGGTTCTACTGGACCTGAATGGTTCTACTGGACCTAATGTAACTGGTTCTACTGGACCTAATGAAACTGGTTCTACTGGACCTGAACGGTTCTACTGGACCTAATGTAACTGGTTCTACTGGACCTAATGAAACTGGTTCTACTGGACTTGAACAAGATCTGATAAAAACCCAAAGATTTTTTTTGTTCCAACAGCGACAGGAGCAGGAGTTGTTTCCTCTGGGCCACAGCTGTGCAGTGTGTGGGAAGGTCAAGTGTAAACGCCACCGGTACGTATGAAAATACCCCCCTAACGTACCAACATACCCCCCTAACGTAAAAAACATACCCCCCTAACGTACCAAACGTACCCCCCTAACGTACCAACGTACCCCCCTAACAGACCAACGTACCCCCCTAACAGACCAACGTACCCCCCTAACAGACCAACGTACCCCCCTAACGTACCAACGTACCCCCCTAACGTACCAACGTACCCCCCTAACAGACCAACGTACCCCCCTAACATACCAACGTACCCCCCTAACAGACCAACGTACCCCCCTAACAGACCAACGTACCCCCCTAACAGACCAACGTACCCCCCTAACGTACCAACGTACCCCCCTAACAGACCAACGTACCCCCCTAACATACCAACGTACCCCCCTAACGTACCAACGTACCCCCCTAACAGACCAACGTACCCCCCTAACGTACCAACGTACCCCCCTAACAGACCAACGTACCCCCCTAACGTACCAACGTACCCCCCTAACATACCAAAGTACCCCCCTAACATACCAATGTACCCCCCTAACATACCAACAAACTGTCCTTAGCTCCTCCCCCTGTCCTTAGACCCTCCCCCTGTCCTTAGCTCCTCCCCATTTCCTTAGAACCTCCCCCTGTCCTTAGCTCCTCCTTCTCAGCAGTAAAAACTTCCAAACCCAGTGGTTAAAAGAATAAACCTTGGGTAGAACCACACTGAAGGACAGATCCACTCCCATGGACGGACAAACTATCGATGAATGTCCATTTATAAATGAAGGGTGGGGGGGGGGGGGCTGGTCCAGACACCAGACAGGTGAGGGAGGAGGTCCGGGGTCACAGGTCACTGCAGATCCTGTTGTCCATGGTTCCCACGCAGACACTGTCAAGAGAGACACCACTCCCTACAGGGGGGGAGCGGGGACAGGGGGACACCAGGTGACTAAATGTCACCTGGTGTCCTCTTAACATCACATAATGTCTGTTACCATGGTGATTTGTTAACAAACCTAAACCACTTGAGAGGATCCACAGGTATCATTTCTATGTGTTAACATTTTTATCCAGTCAACGATATATTTACTGAAAATAAAATGATAAAAAATGAGATTTTACCCCAAAAAAAAAAAACATGTGACAGGATTTGTTGTCACTCTTTCTGAAATGATGCAGTTTGTCCTAAAGTTCATCTGTACTAATGTTGGTGATTGAATCATTTCTGTAACGATCATAAGAATAACCTGTCCACATAAATAGACCTCACACTTTATTCTAGATGTTTTAATGTGTGTGTTTGTACAAAGGCCAACACTACTCCTGGAAAACTACCAGCCCTGGTTGGACCTGAAGGTTCATTCTAAGGTGGACGCTTCCATCGCAGAGGTCTGAAAACTAACCCTAACACTAACACTAGAACAGTTTAAACTCATTATATTTACCATTAGAACAGTTTAAACTCATTATATTTATCCATTAGAACAGTTTAAACTCATTATATTTATCCATTAGAACAGTTTAAACTCATTATATTTACCATTAGAACAGTTTAAACTCATTATATTTACCATTAGAACAGTTTAAACTCATTATATTTACCATTAGAACAGTTTAAACTCATTATATTTATCCATTAGAACAGTTTAAACTCATTATATTTACCATTAGAACAGTTTAAACTCATTATATTTATCCATTAGAACAGTTTAAACTCATTATATTTACCATTAGAACAGTTTAAACTCATTATATTTACCATTAGAACAGTTTAAACTCATTATATTTACCATTAGAACAGTTTAAACTCATTATATTTACCATTAGAACAGTTTAAACTCATTATATTTATCCATTAGAACAGTTTAAACTCATTATATTTACCATTAGAACAGTTTAAACTCATTATATTTATCCATTAGAACAGTTTAAACTCATTATATTTACCATTAGAACAGTTTAAACTGGGTTCTAACCCAGGTGTTTTTGTCCTGCAGGTGTTCGAGTTGGTTCTAGAAAACTTTGTGTATCCCTGGTACAGGTGAGGACGCCTTTACAACCAATTTTTCCGATTTGAATTTTTTTTCCTTTACAAAGGTGTAACAACTTTTATCTTATAATGGAGACTTTTTATCTTATAATGGAGACTTTTTATCTTATAATGGAGACTTTTTTATCTTATAATGGACACTTTTTTTATCTTATAATGGAGACTTTTTTTATCTTATAATGGAGACTTTTTATCTTATAATGGAGACTTTTTATCTTATAATGTAGACTTTTTTATCTTATACTGGAGACTTTTTTATCCTATAATGGAGACTTTTTTTATCTTATAATGGAGACTTTTTTATCCTATAATGGAGACTTTTTTTATCTCATAATGGAGACTTTTTATCTTATAATGGAGACTTTTTATCTTATAATGGAGACTTTTTATCTTATAATGTAGACTTTTTTATCTTATAATGGAGACTTTTTTATCCTATAATGGAGACTTTTTTTATCTTATAATGGAGACTTTTTATCTTATAATGTAGACTTTTTTATCTTATAATGGAGACTTTTTTATCCTATAATGGAGACTTTTTTTATCTTATAATGGAGACTTTTTATCTTATAATGGAGACTTTTTATCCTATAATGGAGACTTTTTTTATCTTATAATGGAGACTTTTTTTTATCTTATAATGGAGACTTTTTATCTTATAATGGAACTTTTTATCCTATAATGGAGACTTTTTTTATCTTATAATGGAGACTTTTTATCCTATAATGGAGACTTTTTTTATCTTATAATGGAGACTTTTTATCCTATAATGGAAACTTTTTTTATCTTATAATGGAGACTTTTTATCTTATAATGGAGACTTTTTATCTTATAATGGAGACTTTTTATCCTATAATGGAGACTTTTTATCTTAAAATGGAGACTTTTTATCTTATAATGGAGACTTTTTTATCTTATAATGTAGACTTTTTATCTTATAATGGAGACTTTTTTATCTTATAATGGAGACTTTTTTATCTTATAATGGAGACTTTTTATCTTATAATGGAGACTTTTTTATCTTATAATGGAGACTTTTTATCTTATAATGGAGACTTTTTATCTTATAATGTAGACTTTTTATCTTATAATGGAGACTTTTTATCCTATAATGGAGACTTTTTTTATCCTATAATGGAGACTTTTTTTATCTTATAATGGAGACTTTTTTATCCTATAATGGAGACTTTTTTATCCTATAATGGAGACTTTTTATCCTATAATGGAGACTTTTTATCTTATAATGTAGACTTTTTTATCTTATAATGGAGACTTTTTTATCCTATAATGGAGACTTTTTTTATCTTATAATGGAGACTTTTTTATCCTATAATGGAGACTTTTTTATCTTATAATGGAGACTTTTTTTTATCTTATAATGGAGACTTTTTATCTTATAATGGAGACTTTTTATCTTATAATGTAGACTTTTTTATCTTATAATGGAGACTTTTTTATCCTATAATGGAGACTTTTTTTTATCTTATAATGGAGACTTTTTTATCCTATAATGGAGACTTTTTTTTATCTCATAATGGAGACTTTTTATCTTATAATGGAGACTTTTTATCTTATAATGGAGACTTTTTATCTTATAATGTAGACTTTTTTATCTTATAATGGAGACTTTTTTATCCTATAATGGAGACTTTTTTTATCTTATAATGGAGACTTTTTTATCCTATAATGGAGACTTTTTTATCTTATAATGGAGACTTTTTATCTTATAATGGAGACTTTTTATCCTATAATGGAGACTTTTTTTTATCTTATAATGGAGACTTTTTATCCTATAATGGAGACTTTTTTTTTATCTTATAATGGAGACTTTTTATCTTATAATGGAGACTTTTTATCCTATAATGGAGACTTTTTTTTATCTTATAATGGAGACTTTTTATCCTATAATGGAGACTTTTTTTATCTTATAATGGAGACTTTTTATCCTATAATGGAGACTTTTTTTATCTTATAATGGAGACTTTTTATCTTATAATGGAGACTTTTTATCTTATAATGGAGACTTTTTATCTTAAAATGGAGACTTTTTATCTTATAATGGAGACTTTTTATCTTATAATGGAGACTTTTTATCCTATAATGTAGACTTTTTTATCTCATAATGGAGACTTTTATCTTATAATGGAGACTTTTTATCTTATAATGGAGACTTTTTATCTTATAATGTAGACTTTTTATCCTATAATGGAGACTTTTTTTATCTTATAATGGAGACTTTTTATCCTATAATGGAGACTTTTTTTATGCTTATAATGGAGACTTTTTTATCCTATAATGGAGACTTTTTTATCTTATAATGGAGACTTTTTATCTTATAATGGAGACTTTTTATCTTATAATGGAGACTTTTTTTATCTTATAATGGAGACTTTTTATCTTAAAATGGAGACTTTTTATCTTATAATGGAGACTTTTTATCTCATAATGGAGACTTTTTATCCTATAATGTAGACTTTTTTATCTCATAATGGAGACTTTTTATCTTATAATGGAGACTTTTTATCTTATAATGGAGACTTTTTATCTTATAATGGAGACTTTTTATCTTATAATGGAGACTTTTTATCTTATAATGTAGACTTTTTTATCTTATAATGTAGACTTTTTTATCTTATAATGTAGACTTTTTATCTTATAATGTAGACTTTTT
>CM035805.1:1781213-1888713 GCA_020466265.1 Siphamia tubifer
AGACTTTTTATCCTATAATGGAGACTTTTTTATCTTATAAAGTAGACTTTTTATCTTATAATGGAGACTTTTTTATCTTATAATGTAGACTTTTTTATCTTATAATGGAGACTTTTTTATCTTATAATGTAGACTTTTTTATCTTATAATGGAGACTTTTTATCTTATAATGTAGACTTTTTTTATCTTATAATGGAGACTTTTTTATCCTTATAATGTAGACTTTTTTATCTTATAATGGAGACTTTTTTATCTTATAATGTAGACTTTTTTATCTTATAATGGAGACTTTTTATCTTATAATGTAGACTTTTTATCTATAATGGAGACTTTTTTATCTATAATGGAGACTTTTTATCTTATAATGGAGACTTTTTATCTTATAATGTAGACTTTTTATCTTATAATGGAGACTTTTTTATCTTATAATGTAGACTTTTTTATCTTATAATGGAGACTTTTATCTATAATGAGACTTTTATCTATAATGGAGACTTTTTTATCTTATAATGGAGACTTTTTATCTTATAATGGAGACTTTTTATCTTATAATGGAGACTTTTTATCTTATAATGGAGACTTTTTTATCTTATAATGGAGACTTTTTTATCTTATAATGGAGACTTTTTATCTTATAATGTAGACTTTTTATCTTATAATGGAGACTTTTTATCTTATAATGGAGACTTTTTTATCTTATAATGGAGACTTTTTTATCTTATAATGGAGACTTTTTATCTTATAATGGAGACTTTTTTATCTTATAATGGAGACTTTTTATCTTATAATGGAGACTTTTTATCTTATAATGGAGACTTTTTTATCTTATAATGGAGACTTTTTTATCTTATAATGGAGACTTTTTTATCTTATAATGGAGACTTTTTTATCTTATAATGGAGACTTTTTTATCTTATAATGGAGACTTTTTTATCTTATAATGGAGACTTTTTATCTTATAATGGAGACTTTTTTATCTTATAATGGAGACTTTTTATCTTATAATGGAGACTTTTTTATCTTATAATGGAGACTTTTTTATCTTATAATGGAGACTTTTTTATCTTATAATGGAGACTTTTTTATCTTATAATGGAGACTTTTTATCTTATAATGGAGACTTTTTTATCTTATAATGGAGACTTTTTATCTTATAATGGAGACTTTTTTATCTTATAATGGAGACTTTTTTATCTTATAATGGAGACTTTTTTATCTTATAATGGAGACTTTTTATCTTATAATGGAGACTTTTTTATCTTATAATGGAGACTTTTTTATCTTATAATGGAGACTTTTTTATCTTATAATGGAGACTTTTTTATCTTATAATGGAGACTTTTTATCTTATAATGGAGACTTTTTTATCTTATAATGGAGACTTTTTTATCTTATAATGGAGACTTTTTTATCTTATAATGGAGACTTTTTTATCTTATAATGGAGACTTTTTTATCTTATAATGGAGACTTTTTTATCTTATAATGGAGACTTTTTTATCTTATAATGGAGACTTTTTATCTTATAATGGAGACTTTTTTATCTTATAATGGAGACTTTTTATCTTATAATGGAGACTTTTTTATCTTATAATGGAGACTTTTTATCTTATAATGGAGACTTTTTTATCTTATAATGGAGACTTTTTATCTTATAATGGAGACTTTTTATCTTATAATGGAGACTTTTTATCTTATAATGGAGACTTTTTTATCTTATAATGGAGACTTTTTTTATCTTATAATGGAGACTTTTTATCTTATAATGGAGACTTTTTATCTTATAATGGAGACTTTTTATCTTATAATGGAGACTTTTTTATCTTATAATGGAGACTTTTTTATCTTATAATGGAGACTTTTTTATCTTATAATGGAGACTTTTTTATCTTATAATGGAGACTTTTTTATCTTATAATGGAGACTTTTTATCTTATAATGGAGACTTTTTTATCTTATAATGGAGACTTTTTTATCTTATAATGGAGACTTTTTTATCTTATAATGGAGACTTTTTATCTTATAATGGAGACTTTTTTATCTTATAATGGAGACTTTTTATCTTATAATGTAGACTTTTTATCTTATAATGGAGACTTTTTTATCTTATAATGGAGACTTTTTATCTTATAATGTAGACTTTTTTATCTTATAATGGAGACTTTTTATCTTATAATGTAGACTTTTTTATCTTATAATGGAGACTTTTTTATCTTATAATGGAGACTTTTTTATCTTATAATGGAGACTTTTTTATCTTATAATGGAGACTTTTTATCTTATAATGGAGACTTTTTATCTTATAATGGAGACTTTTTTATCTTATAATGGAGACTTTTTATCTTATAATGGAGACTTTTTATCTTATAATGTAGACTTTTTATCTTATAATGGAGACTTTTTTATCTTATAATGGAGACTTTTTTATCTTATAATGGAGACTTTTTTATCTTATAATGGAGACTTTTTTATCTTATAATGGAGACTTTTTTATCTTATAATGGAGACTTTTTATCTTATAATGGAGACTTTTTTATCTTATAATGGAGACTTTTTTATCTTATAATGGAGACTTTTTTATCTTATAATGGAGACTTTTTATCTTATAATGGAGACTTTTTTATCTTATAATGGAGACTTTTTATCTTATAATGTAGACTTTTTATCTTATAATGGAGACTTTTTATCTTATAATGGAGACTTTTTATCTTATAATGTAGACTTTTTTATCTTATAATGGAGACTTTTTTATCTTATAATGGAGACTTTTTTATCTTATAATGGAGACTTTTTTATCTTATAATGGAGACTTTTTATCTTATAATGGAGACTTTTTTATCTTATAATGGAGACTTTTTATCTTATAATGGAGACTTTTTATCTTATAATGGAGACTTTTTTATCCTATAATGTAGACTTTTTTATCTTATAATGGAGACTTTTTATCTTATAATGGAGACTTTTTATCTTATAATGGAGACTTTTTTATCTTATAATGGAGACTTTTTTATCTTATAATGGAGACTTTTTTATCTTATAATGGAGACTTTTTTATCTTATAATGGAGACTTTTTATCTTATAATGGAGACTTTTTTATCTTATAATGGAGACTTTTTATCTTATAATGGAGACTTTTTTATCTTATAATGGAGACTTTTTATCTTATAATGGAGACTTTTTTATCTTATAATGGAGACTTTTTATCTTATAATGGAGACTTTTTTATCTTATAATGGAGACTTTTTATCTTATAATGGAGACTTTTTATCTTATAATGGAGACTTTTTATCTTATAATGGAGACTTTTTTATCTTATAATGGAGACTTTTTTTATCTTATAATGGAGACTTTTTATCTTATAATGGAGACTTTTTATCTTATAATGGAGACTTTTTATCTTATAATGGAGACTTTTTTATCTTATAATGGAGACTTTTTTATCTTATAATGGAGACTTTTTTATCTTATAATGGAGACTTTTTTATCTTATAATGGAGACTTTTTTATCTTATAATGGAGACTTTTTATCTTATAATGGAGAGTTTTTTATCTTATAATGGAGACTTTTTTATCTTATAATGGAGACTTTTTTATCTTATAATGGAGACTTTTTATCTTATAATGGAGACTTTTTTATCTTATAATGGAGACTTTTTATCTTATAATGTAGACTTTTTATCTTATAATGGAGACTTTTTATCTTATAATGGAGACTTTTTATCTTATAATGTAGACTTTTTTATCTTATAATGGAGACTTTTTTATCTTATAATGGAGACTTTTTTATCTTATAATGGAGACTTTTTTATCTTATAATGGAGACTTTTTTATCTTATAATGGAGACTTTTTATCTTATAATGGAGACTTTTTATCTTATAATGGAGACTTTTTATCTTATAATGGAGACTTTTTATCCTATAATGTAGACTTTTTATCTTATAATGGAGACTTTTTATCTTATAATGGAGACTTTTTTATCTTATAATGGAGACTTTTTATCTTATAATGGAGACTTTTTTATCTTATAATGGAGACTTTTTTATCTTATAATGGAGACTTTTTTATCTTATAATGGAGACTTTTTTATCTTATAATGGAGACTTTTTATCTTATAATGGAGACTTTTTTATCTTATAATGGAGACTTTTTTATCTTATAATGGAGACTTTTTATCTTATAATGGAGACTTTTTATCTTATAATGTAGACTTTTTTATCTTATAATGGAGACTTTTTTATCTTATAATGGAGACTTTTTTATCTTATAATGGAGACTTTTTATCTTATAATGTAGACTTTTTATCTTATAATGGAGACTTTTTATCTTATAATGGAGACTTTTTATCTTATAATGGAGACTTTTTATCTTATAATGGAGACTTTTTATCTTATAATGGAGACTTTTTATCTTATAATGGAGACTTTTTATCTTATAATGGAGACTTTTTATCTTATAATGGAGACTTTTTTATCTTATAATGGAGACTTTTTATCTTATAATGTAGACTTTTTTATCTTATAATGGAGACTTTTTTATCTTATAATGGAGACTTTTTTATCTTATAATGGAGACTTTTTTATCTTATAATGTAGACTTTTTATCTTATAATGGAGACTTTTTATCTTATAATGTAGACTTTTTATCTTATAATGGAGACTTTTTATCTTATAATGGAGACTTTTTGTCTTATAATGGAGACTTTTTATCTTATAATGTAGACTTTTTTATCTTATAATGGAGACTTTTTTATCTTATAATGGAGACTTTTTTATCTTATAATGGAGACTTTTTTATCTTATAATGGAGACTTTTTTATCTTATAATGGAGACTTTTTATCTTATAATGGAGACTTTTTATCTTATAATGTAGACTTTTTTATCTTATAATGGAGACTTTTTTATCTTATAATGGAGACTTTTTTATCTTATAATGGAGACTTTTTTATCTTATAATGTAGACTTTTTATCTTATAATGGAGACTTTTTATCTTATAATGTAGACTTTTTATCTTATAATGGAGACTTTTATCTTATAATGAGACTTTTTGTCTTATAATGGAGACTTTTTATCTTATAATGGAGACTTTTTTATCTTATAATGGAGACTTTTTTATCTTATAATGGAGACTTTTTTATCTTATAATGGAGACTTTTTTATCTTATAATGGAGACTTTTTATCTTATAATGGAGACTTTTTATCTTATAATGGAGACTTTTTATCTTATAATGGAGACTTTTTATCCTATAATGTAGACTTTTTTATCTTATAATGGAGACTTTTTATCTTATAATGGAGACTTTTTATCTTATAATGTAGACTTTTTTATCTTATAATGTAGACTTTTTTATCTTATAATGGAGACTTTTTTATCTTATAATGGAGACTTTTTATCTTATAATGTAGACTTTTTTATCTTATAATGGAGACTTTTTTATCTTATAATGGAGACTTTTTTATCTTATAATGGAGACTTTTTTATCTTATAATGGAGACTTTTTTATCTTATAATGGAGACTTTTTATCTTATAATGGAGACTTTTTATCTTATAATGGAGACTTTTTATCTTATAATGGAGACTTTTTATCCTATAATGGAGACTTTTTTATCTTATAATGGAGACTTTTTATCTTATAATGTAGACTTTTTTATCTTATAATGTAGACTTTTTTATCTTATAATGGAGACTTTTTTATCTTATAATGGAGACTTTTTATCTTATAATGGAGACTTTTTTATCTTATAATGGAGACTTTTTATCTTATAATGTAGACTTTTTATCTTATAATGGAGACTTTTTATCTTATAATGGAGACTTTTTATCTTATAATGTAAACTTTTTTATCTTATAATGGAGACTTTTTTATCTTATAATGGAGACTTTTTTATCTTATAATGGAGACTTTTTATCTTATAATGTAGACTTTTTATCTTATAATGGAGACTTTTTATCTTATAATGGAGACTTTTTATCTTATAATGTAGACTTTTTATCTTATAATGGAGACTTTTTATCTTATAATGGAGACTTTTTATCTTATAATGGAGACTTTTTTATCTTATAATGGAGACTTTTTTATCTTATAATGGAGACTTTTTATCTTATAATGTAGACTTTTTATCTTTTAATGGAGACTTTTTATCTTATAATGGAGACTTTTTATCTTATAATGGAGACTTTTTATCTTATAATGGAGACTTTTTATCTTATAATGGAGACTTTTTATCTTATAATGGAGACTTTTTATCTTATAATGTAGACTTTTTATCTTATAATGGAGACTTTTTATCTTATAATGGAGACTTTTTATCTTATAATGTAGACTTTTTATCTTATAATGGAGACTTTTTATCTTATAATGGAGACTTTTTATCTTATAATGGAGACTTTTTTATCTTATAATGGAGACTTTTTTATCTTATAATGGAGACTTTTTATCTTATAATGGAGACTTTTTATCTTATAATGGAGACTTTTTATCTTATAATGGAGACTTTTTATCTTATAATGGAGACTTTTTATCTTATAATGGAGACTTTTTATCTTATAATGGAGACTTTTTATCTTATAATGGAGACTTTAATTTTGACTTCACTCTGTGCCTTTCATACATTTATCCTTATAGTGTGAAAAATACGGTAAAATGTAATATGAGGCTTTTAAGTGCACTTTATAGTCTGGAAAATACAGTAATAGTGAGAGTGTTTGGTGGACTGAAAAATGACCTGGGATCAGTGAGTGATGGACGGACAGACAGACAGACAGACAGACAGACAGACAGACAGACAGATGTCATTAAATACATTAGTGAATTGTAAAATGTTTTTCTTTTTCAGAGACATCACAGATGACGAGGCGTGTGTGGATGAACTCAGGTTGACCTTTCGATTCTTTGCTTCCATTCTGGTTCGTCGGGCTCAGAAGGTGACGTCAGTATACACCCCCCGCCCCAAAATACAAATAAAAATCTACTGAAATCACTTATTTTTATTCTTTTATAACACATAAACAAAAACAACAGTGAGCTCACTACACTGGATGAACTAACTGTGACTACAGTTCATAAGAACATTCACTGTTTACTCAAGTCCACTTATCCGTCAATAAAGTTGAAGTCGAGTCGACGTGTTGTGATGACATCATCATATTGTCATCGGAGGAACAACAACGACACATGTCTAAAAAAAACAAAACACACAGACACACGTCTGTCCATCAATTAACAAATTGTATTAAAGTTCACAACATTTTAACAACAACAAAATAAAGTCACCTACTGATGTTCAGTTACATATGTCCCCATTTGGTCTGGACCCACGCTTCTAAAACTGGACTGTCCACACATCTGTCACATGTCCTCACTTTTTATATTAAGTGCAAAAAGTTTAAGTCAGTGACCGACAAGACGAACACCACACTGTCCACACTATAGTTTATATAAGTACACTATATATTATATAAGTACACTATATATTATATAAGTACACTATATATTATATAAGTACACTATATATTATATAAGTACACTATAGTTTATATAAGTACACTATATATTATATAAGTACACTATATATTATATAAGTACACTATATATTATATAAGTACACTATAGTTTATATAAGTACACTATATATTATATAAGTACACTATATATTATATAAGTACACTATAGTTTATATAAGTACACTATAGTTTATATAAGTACACTATATATTATATAAGTACACTATAGTTTATATAAGTACACTATATATTATATAAGTACACTATATATTATATAAGTACACTATATATTATATAAGTACACTATATATTATATAAGTACACTATAGTTTATATAAGTACACTATATATTATATAAGTACACTATAGTTTATATAAGTACACTGTATATTATATAAGTACACTGTATATTATATAAGTACACTATAGTTTATATAAGTACACTATATATTATATAAGTACACTATAGTTTATATAAGTACACTGTATATTATATAAGTACACTATATATTATATAAGTACACTATAGTTTATATAAGTACACTATATATTATATAAGTACACTATAGTTTATATAAGTACACTATATATTATATAAGTACACTATAGTTTATATAAGTACACTGTATATTATATAAGTACACTGTATATTATATAAGTACACTATAGTTTATATAAGTACACTATATATTATATAAGTACACTATAGTTTATATAAGTACACTGTATATTATATAAGTACACTATATATTATATAAGTACACTATAGTTTATATAAGTACACTATATATTATATAAGTACACTATAGTTTATATAAGTACACTATATATTATATAAGTACACTATAGTTTATATAAGTACACTGTATATTATATAAGTACACTGTATATTATATAAGTACACTATAGTTTATATAAGTACACTATAGTTTATATAAGTACACTATAGTTTATATAAGTACACTATAGTTTATATAAGTACACTATATATTATATAAGTACACTATAGTTTATATAAGTACACTGTATATTATATAAGTACACTGTATATTATATAAGTACACTATAGTTTATATAAGTACACTATAGTTTATATAAGTACACTAGTTTATATAAGTACACTATAGATTATATAAGGACACTATAGTTTATATAAGTACACTATAGGTTATATACTGTAAGTACACTATAGTTTATATAAGTACACTATAGTTTATATAAGTACACTATAGTTTATATAAGGACACTATAGTTTATATAAGGACACTATAGTTTATATAAGGACACTATAGTTTATATAAGGACACTATAGTTTATATAAGTACACTATAGTTTATATAAGGACACTATAGTTTATATAAGGACACTATAGTTTATATAAGGACACTATAGTTTATATAAGGATACTATATATTATATAAGTACACTATAGTTTATATAAGTACACTATAGTTTATATAAGTACACTATATATTATATAAGTACACTATAGTTTATATAAGTACACTGTATATTATATAAGTACACTATAGTTTATATAAGTACACTATAGTTTATATAAGTACACTATATATTATATAAGTACACTAGTTTATATAAGTACACTATAGATTATATAAGGACACTATAGTTTATATAAGTACACTATAGGTTATATACTGTAAGTACACTATAGTTTATATAAGTACACTATAGTTTATATAAGTACACTATAGTTTATATAAGGACACTATAGTTTATATAAGGACACTATAGTTTATATAAGGACACTATAGTTTATATAAGGACACTATAGTTTATATAAGGACACTATAGTTTATATAAGGACACTATAGTTTATATAAGGACACTATAGTTTATATAAGGATACTATAGTTTATATAAGGACACTATAGTTTATATAAGGACACTATAGTTTATATAAGGACACTATAGTTTATATAAGGACACTATAGTTTATATAAGGACACTATAGTTTATATAAGGACACTATAGTTTATATAAGGACACTATAGTTTATATAAGGACACTATAGTTTATATAAGGACACTATAGTTTATATAAGGACACTATAGTTTATATAAGGATACTATAGTTTATATAAGGACACTATAGTTTATATAAGGACACTATAGTTTATATAAGGACACTATAGTTTATATAAGGACACTATAGTTTATATAAGGATACTATAGTTTATATAAGGACACTATAGTTTATATAAGGACACTATAGTTTATATAAGGATACTATAGTTTATATAAGGATACTATAGTTTATATAAGGACACTATAGTTTATATAAGGACACTATAGTTTATATAAGGACACTATAGTTTATATAAGGATACTATAGTTTATATAAGGACACTATAGTTTATATAAGGACACTATAGTTTATATAAGGACACTATAGTTTATATAAGGACACTATAGTTTATATAAGGACACTATAGTTTATATAAGGACACTATAGTTTATATAAGGACACTATAGTTTATATAAGGATACTATAGTTTATATAAGGACACTATAGTTTATATAAGGACACTATAGTTTATATAAGGACACTATAGTTTATATAAGGATACTATAGTTTATATAAGGACACTATAGTTTATATAAGGACACTATAGTTTATATAAGGACACTATAGTTTATATAAGGACACTATAGTTTATATAAGGATACTATTCAGTTCAGTTGATTTTTATTTCGATTACATAAAATGTATCTAAAATGTCATTGAAAATGGTCAACAATTTTTTTTCTTGTACTCGAAAAGATTACAAGTAAACTCCACCCGTTTTTTCAAACTAAATTTCAAGTATCCTGCACTAACACACAATATACTTTATGTCCTTTATATCATTACCACAAAACATGCATGACCATTTATATAAACATTATTTACAATTCACCTCATATAATCTGATATGATCAACTAAAGTACTCGTACTATAAAGTATTAATTTGTAGTGAAAGTACATTCACTTTCACTACAAAAATCAATTACATAAACAATAATTAATATGATCCATATATATAATATCCTAACCATGATAGTTTTATTCACCTGTTCTTCTACATTATAACTAAATATTCACTTCTTCAGATAATATTCTATATTTTATTATTATACTAGTTTTATTCATTCTTTTAAATACACAAATTGATTCTTCCACAGATGTTCCCTCTAACACAGATACACTGACTGTTGACTTAGTTCTACTCTTTATTTTCTAATAAATGTCAGTTCCTCTTCAGTTATAGTCACTAATTCTCAGCTGAAACATCTTTTGTAAACGGTACAGAAGCATGTGGTCATTAGTTTTATACATTAGAATAAGAGTATTAAGGTCCACAATATCATTTCATTTAATAAATAAAAGATTTGTGGCTCCAAGTAACAGTTCATGTCTTTGTTTTGGAGTAAAAATATAGAATGAATATGTGGTTTATAGTTATTGCCTCATATTCATGATCCAGAAGGGTTTTAGTTTTGTACATTATATCAATGCTTTTATCTATTTTTGATCTCAGAAAAGTCACATGACTCTTCCAGTTCAGCTACTCATCGTTATAAAACCTAAACATTTATTACAGTCTTTCCATTTCAGTTTCCTTGATTCTGATTCTGACTTGTTTATTGTTTATATTTTTTCCAATAATAATACATTTGGTTTTACTGAGGTTTAATGATATTTTATTCATGTCCAACCAGTCTTTTAGTTTTTGAACTTCATCTAGGATTTGATTTAAATCTTTTCCAGAACAATATAGACTTGTATCATCCGCAAATATGATACATTTGACATTTTTTAGAACGAGACAAACATCATTTACGTACATAATAAACAATTTGGGCCCTAATACAGAACCCTGTGGTACTCCATGACTTATCTTTCTATTTTCAGAATTACCATTATTTACACATACATACTGTTGTCTATTGCTAAGGTAACTTTAGTTCACTATACTATACTATAATATGAACACTATAGTTCATATAAGTACACTATATTAGTAAAGTATGTTTTACCCATAAACATGTCCAGAGAGAAACATCAATTTTTTTAAAGGTTTCAAAATGTGTTTAATTTTATTTTTTCATTAATGTTTATTATTTTAAACTTTATGTAATTTTATTATTTCATTTGATTTATTTTTATATTTTTAATTAAAAATGTACTTTTAAACATGTTTACTTTTTCCATTTATTGTATTTTTATTTTTTTTATTTATTTAATTTTTTATTTCATTTCATTATTTTATTAATTTTTTTATATTATAAATGGTATTTAAAACAAAGATGACAGATGTCACTGATCATTAATTCACTCTTCTACAGGTCGACGTCACTGGTGTTTTCGCAGACAAACTGATGAAAGCTACGATCAAACACATGGAAATTATTGCAAAAGCCAAAGACAAAGGTTGGATGGATTAATTATTACAATCATCACTTGTGTCGTTCAAAGAATAAAACAGCTGGAATTTGTACTACACTATAAAATACTACCATATTTTTTGGACTATAAGTCCCAGTTGTTTTTAATAGTTGTAATAGTCTTTTTTTAATAGTTTACGTGCGATTTATACTGTGGAGCGATTTTTGTACTCGTACTCATTGTCTTCTGCTTTATCCGGGTCCAGCTTGTGGGGGCAGCAGCCTCAGGGTCAGAGGTCGTGGGGGCAGCAGCCTCAGTAAAGCAATCCAGAATTTCCTCACCCCAGCTACCTCAGCCAGTTCCTCTAGGGGAATCCCGAGGTGTTCCCAGGCCAGCCCAGAGATATAATCCCTCTAGCGTGTTCTGGGTCAGCCCTGAGGTCTCCTCCCAGATGGTCATGCCCAGAACACCTCCCTAGGGAGGCGTCCAGGAGGCATCCTGATGAGATGCCCCAGCCTCAGCTGACTCCTCTGGATGTGGAGGAGCAGCGGCTCTACTCCCAGTCCCCCCCAGATGTCTGAGCTTCTCACCCTATGTCTTAAGCCTAATTTATAACCTCCGTTAATTTCAGAAACAGACGTTTTCATACGGTTCTGGGGGTAGTTTCATCCATCAGTTTGTCCGTTAGTCAAGACTTTAGCAATCCGGCTTTGGGCGAAACAATACCACAGGAAATTGTGGGGGCAGTAGAGAGGCCGTACTGTAACGTTTTGGAATTCCACCAACAATGAAGGTTCCCACTAGGACTTTAAAAATGCCGACAGAGGATAGAATTTGTGAGCTGGTCCGAGGATATATCCATCTGTATGATGTGACGGTGCCTGGACACAGAGGGCAAGGAGACGGTGGAAGGTATCAGCAGTCATCCTGAAATACTAAAAATGCTTCTCCTCATACATCTGATGCATAGGTAACACCAATGAGACCAATTCACCACCAATGAGACCAATTCACCACCAATGAGACCAATTCACCACCAATGAGACCAATTCACCACCAATGAGACCAATTCACCACCAATGAGACCAATTCACCACCAATGAGACCAATTCACCACCAATGAGACCAATTCACCACCAATGAGACCAATTCACCACCAATGAGACCAATTCACCACCAATGAGACCAATTCACCACCAATGAGACCAATTCACCACCAATGAGACCAATTCACCACCAATGAGACCAATTCACCACCAATGAGACCAATTCATAAATACCAGCTCCAGGAGCAACGTCAGGAATGGAAAGGCCAATTTCGTCCGATTCCACAGGTATAAATTAGGATTAGGGCTGAGCCCGGCCAACTCTGTGAATGAAACTCATTTCACCCACTTGTACCCGTGACCTCATTCTTTCGGTCGTGACCCAAAGCTCATGACTATCGGTGAGGGTCAGAATGTAGATCGACCTGTAAATTGAGAGCTTCTCCTTCTGTCTTAGCTCCGTCTTCACCACAATAGATTGGTTTAACACCTGTGTTACTACGGATGTCGCCCCAATCCAATTCAATTCAACTTTATTTATAAAGCCCCAAATCACAACAAAGTCATCTCACGGGGCTTCACAGAAATACAATGGCAAGAAAAACCCAGTGGGAAAAAAGAAGAAATCTTCAGGAGAACCACACTGAAGGACAGATCCACTCCCGTGGACGGACAGACTATAGATGGACGTCCCTTTGTTAATGGGGGGGGGGGCAGGTCCATCCACCAGACAGGTGAGGGAGGAGGTCTGGGGTCACAGGTCAGCACAGAGAGGAAAAGAGCAGCTGAGAACCATGGCCTCAGACTCGCAGGTGCTGATCTTCATCCCAGCCACTTCACACTCATTTTTGTCAAAACAAAAATCCATATAAATATGAAAAGTTGCTGCTCATCTGTTCAGGGGTTGAACTTTTGGATCAATTGTGCAAAAAATATAAAAACCTCAAATACACTGGCCAATTTAAAAAAATACTTTATAAAAAATAGTTTAATTATGCAATCCACCGTGGAAAGGGAGGAAACATTTTATATCTGATGAATTGTACTTTTGATATTTGATGAATCAAATGTAGTACCATACCTGGAAATACACCAGTAATGTAAAAAACATTATTGGCCACACAAAATGTGAATTTACACATGTACACGTGTACACCTGTAACGCACCGTGTAAACGCCCGAGTCTGGATGCTGGATAAAGATAGAAACATCGATAAACCAAATGTGTCCCTCCAGTTCAGTCTGTCCTCAACTATGGCTCAGATCAGTTGGACTGTTTCTCTGCTCCTGCTCTGGACGTCCCACATATGTGGGAGGACCACACACTGTTGCTTCTGGGTTCACCTGATCCTGCAGAAGCTCCTGCAGCACCAGGAACTCCACCACCTCCTCCAGGAGCTGTAGTCTGGACGACGTCCGCTTTTAACACTATTTCTGTCTCCTTCAGGGTCAGTCCCAGCGTCATACATCATTCCTTCATGACATTGGCAGCATCTCAATGCTGATTGGCTTTTGTGGCCCAGCATTACATAAATTCACCTGAAAAGTTCAATATTTTCAACAACAGCGTTTATGCAGCAAAATGTGCCCCTCCAACGCCCCCAACAGCATGTCCAACGTGTTGCCCAGAGCGAATCTGGCTCCAAATGCGTCTCTCTGTTGACTTTGTATGTAATCTCCACGCGTGAATGTGAAAATTCACATTCAGTGCAGCTGTAGCATTAGGGTTCAGTGTCTTCCTAAAGGATACTTCGACATGTGGGCAGTCGGAGCCAGGATTTGAACCACCAAACCTTTGGTCCTTGGATGACCCACTCTACCAACTGACCCACAGTCTCCCCAAATAGTCTGTTAGTAATAAGGGGAGGAGTTATAAGCTTTGCTTCAGTTACTCCTTTTCACTCAGTCCTTGTTTCAATTGTATCTTATTCTATGTCTTTTTTTTTGTTACTTATAACTCAAATTTTATTGCTTTAATTTATCTTTTGCTTTTAATTGACTGAAAGCAAACTAGAAAAAAATTCAACAGTTTTGGTGGCCGTTTTTGGTCCTTGGGCCATACGTTTGCTCAGGGCGTGTGGTGTTTGTCGTTCTGTTTGTTCAGTTAACAGCGTGGAGGGTCTTCAGCAGGCGGCGCTGGACCAATACGGCGCTGACCTCCACTGCGCCTTACGGAGTCGAAAAGACGAGCTGCTATACCTGAGGACGCTCACTGAGATGCTCTTCCCCTACGTCATGCCCCCCAAGGCCACCGACTGCAGGTAAAGGCTTACCCTAACTCTAACAGGGTTTTCACCAGGAATTTTGTACAGCATAATGTTAACAGGGACAGCCCAACAATAGCCTTAATTAAATCTCACAAACGGGCGGCACAGATGTCAGCCAATGAGCGTCATGCAGATTCTCCAAATGCTTGTGGTTGAGGTCTTTAGTCACTAGGGGTGTGAATCTTTCACTCACAAAACGATCTGATTCAAATCTTGATTCACAGACTATGATCCAATTCAGTGTGATTCATAAACATTAATATACCTGTAGATAAGTGATATTAATGATAATATACCTGTAGATAAGTGATATTAATGATAATATACCTATAGATAAGTGATATTAATGATAATATACCTATAGATAAGTGATATTAATGATAATATACCTGTAGATAAGTGATATTAATGATAATATACATGTAGATAAATGATATTAATGATAATATACCTGTAGATAAGTGATATTAATGATAATATACCTGTAGATAAGTGATAATAATGATAATATACCTGTAGATAAGTGATATTAATGATAATATACCTATAGATAAGTGATATTAATGATAACATACCTGTAGATAAGTGATATTAATGATAATATACCTGTAGATAAGTGATATTAATGATAATATACCTATAGATAAGTGATATTAATGATAATATACCTGTAGATAAGTGATAATAATGATAATATACCTGTAGATAAGTGATATTAATGATAATATACCTGTAGATAAGTGATATTAATGATAATATACCTGTAGATAAGTGATATTAATGATAATATACCTGTAGATAAATGATATTAATGATAATATACCTGTAAATAAGTGATATTAATGATAATATACCTGTAGATAAGTGATATTAATGATAATATACCTATAGATAAGTGATATTAATGATAACATACCTGTAGATAAGTGATATTAATGATAATATACCTGTAGATAAGTGATATTAATGATAATATACCTGTAGATATCTGATATTAATGATAATATACCTGTAGATAAGTGATATTAATGATAATATACCTGTAGATAAGTGATATTAATGATAATATACCTATAGATAAGTGATATTAATGATAACATACCTGTAGATAAGTGATATTAATGATAATATACCTGTAGATAAGTGATATTAATGATAACATACCTGTAGATAAGTGATATTAATGATAATATACCTGTAGATAAGTGATATTAATGATAATATACCTGTAGATATCTGATATTAATGATAATATACCTGTAGATAAGTGATATTAATGATAACATACCTGTAGATAAGTGATATTAATGATAATATACCTGTAGATAAGTGATATTAATGATAATATACCTGTAGATAAGTGATATTAATGATAATATACCTGTAGATAAGTGATATTAATGATAATATACCTGTAGATATCTGATATTAATGATAATATACCTGTAGATAAGTGATATTAATGATAATATACCTGTAGATATCTGATATTAATGATAATATACCTGTAGATAAATGATATTAATGATAATATACCTGTAGATAAGTGATATTAATGATAATATACCTGTAGATATCTGATATTAATGATAATATACCTGTAGATAAGTGATATTAATGATAATATACCTGAAGATAACTGATATTAGTCAAAAGTTAAAATGATAATCTCGTTTTACTAATTTAACAGGTTTGTAAAACTTTGCTCATATTTAAAATACAAAACTTACTTTTCCTCAAGAAAGACAAAATAAAAGAAAGTTGAATTAATACTGTAAATGTGGGAATACACTGAACATAACACTGAGGAATACACTGAACATAACACTGAGGAATACACTGAACATAACACTGAGGTTAGACACAAAATACAGTTTTTGACTCTTTTAGAGGAAAATCAGCTGATCAACATTATCATTTCTAAGAACACGAATGTCACTGAAACTATATCCACTGATTTGATTCAAAACTTTGTGATGTTATCCTGCTGTTTACAGATGTATGTTTAAAGGTCTGACTGTCTCTGCCACCACTGGAGTGGGTTAGGGCCAGGGGTCAGAGGTCAGGGTTAGGGTTAGGGATTCATCTATTTTCAGGTAAAGTCAATCAACAACCAAACAATTAGTGATTAATATTCTGACTGGGAGTCATGTGACACACAAGTACCGCTGTTACACAATCCCACATGGGTCCACTTTACAAACCCATACCTGTGTACATTAGACCAGTAAACCCACATTTTCTCACCTTTTAAGCTTCATGTTCTGTTAAAGCACACACTGTACGTGTTCAGACTGTACGTGTTTTGGACATTTGTGAGCAGGTATAAATTTATTTTGTCACTTCCTGTCCACTACCCTCCCACATTAACTTTAAATGTACCTCTGCCAGTACCTCCAAAAACAGCAGTTAGAAGCTAGTTTTAACGTGTATACATGTATTTAAAATAAATGTTATGTCATTGTTAAACCACTTGGTGACAAATATAACGGTCAGAATTATTACGGTGGATGGACGTCAGGAAACATCAGGCATTCAGTGGGATCTGATACAACACAGACCGATAACATATTCAAATGTGTTTATCTTTATACCCCTACATACATGACATCACAGAAACAACCCAGACATGCTAATTGTAACCTCGAGATTGGAAGAGACTGTTAATTTTAGACGTGAACGGGTCAATGGACAGGAAAGAACGACTGAGGTGAGGAGACACAAGTTAACCAACATAAACACCCAGTGCAGAAAAACAAACACACATGGTGTCATCTGTCAAAATAACTTTCACAGCAACAACTGCCCCAATAAAGAAGTTTTCTTACATAAATACGGAAATATTACGCAAGATAATGTGCTCAAAACACAATCCCTGAACCTGAAGTTAGTGCAGCAGTTCATTATGTTCCACTGAAATGTTCTACTGAGAACCCTGACACCACTTTACCACTGGGGGGGTTACGTCAGGCTTCCACCAGGGGCACTCTAATCCACTGGTTCTGGTTCTGGTTCTAATTCTGATCCTAGTTGTGGTTGTGGTTCTAGTCATGGTTCTGGTTCTGGTTTTGATTCTGATTCTGATTCTGTTCCTGGTTGTGGTCCAGGTCTCTGGCTCTGCTGCTGAGGGAGGTCATGGCTGGCTCCGTCATCCTGCCCACCATGGACTTCATGGCCGACCCTGTGAGTATGCCAGTCAGCTGCAAATATACCAAGTACAACCCAGGGTGGTCAACATATGGTCTGCGGGCCAAAACCGGCCACTGTGGCAGCTGGATACGGGCCACGGAACTCAAACATGACACTGAGGAATTGAACAATAAATGTTACACATTTAGACCAGTGTTGAAAAAATAATCGCAATAAGTTGCTAGTGGGTCTCTGAAAAGTTGCTAGATTGCGTCATCCATGACGTAACCATATAGGATGTGACATCATCACTTGGTGGCAAAATAATGAGATAAAAAGTCAAAATCATGAGATAAGTGAAAATTGTGAGATAAAAAGCCAAAATGATCAGATAAAAGGCCAGAATTATCCATATATAAACCACACTGTGGTCTTTTCAGTGCTCCTTATAGTCTGTAAAATATGGTATATTTTCAGGTGTGTAACATGTTGTTTTTTTTCTCCTCCAGGACACAGTCAACCTCATGGTGCTCATATTTGTTGATGACACTCCAGTAAGTGAACTATGATTTAATTAGTGCATAATTAAGGGTCTTCGTTAAGATGAACATAGTCTGCATTATGACTGTGTTTAAAAAAGTTGATTTTCTGATTCTGGATCGAGTCATATATAAATTACTTAGGATCGATTCGATTAATACATCCAAAGATTGAATTTCTTTCATTTATTTTTACCTTTTAAACATTTTTAGTCCGTTTTTCCACCAGTGAACATTAATTACATTTTATTTTGTGTTTTTATTCATTCATTTATTTAAATTATTTCAGCTACAGAAGAAGGATAATGAACCGTACGTTCTGTGTCGACCACTAATCTGTTTGATCATTTGTGTATTTATATATATATATATATATATATATATATAAAAATTTCCACGTGGGCGGTGTCTCCTTCAGACTCGGGTCCTCTACCAGAGGTCTGGGAGCCTGAGGGTTCTGTGCAGGATCTTAGCTGTTCCTAACAATGTTCTCTTTTGGACACAGATCTCTGATGTTGTTCCTGGTATCTGCTGGAGACATTGTCCCAGCTTGGGGGTCACTGCCCCTAGTGCCCCCATCACTACTGGTACCACTGTTGCCTTCACACTCCACATTTTCTCTAACTCCTCTTTCAGCCCTTGGTATTTCTCTTCTCTTCTCATGTTCTTTCTTTCTCATGTTGCTATCACTGGGGACTGCTACATCTATCACCACCACTGTCTTCTCATGTTTATCCACCACCACTATGTCAGGCTGATTGGCCATCACCATCTTGTCAGTCTGGATCTGGAAGTCCCACAGGATCTTGGCCTGTTTGTTCTCTGTCACCTTTGGGGGGTTCTCCCATCTTGACCCTTGACCTCCAGTCCATACTCTTTACAGATGTTCCTGTACAGTATGTCCTCTACCTGGTTATGCCTCTCCATGTATGCCTTACCTGCCAGCATCTTACACCTGCTGTGATGTGCTGGACTGTTTCAGGGGATTCTCTACACAGCCTACACCTGGGGTCCTGTCTGATGTGGTAGACCCCGGCCTCTATTGCTCTGGTGTTCAGGGCTTGTTCTTGTGCAGCCATGAGTAGTGTCTCTGTGCCGTCCTTTAGTCCAGCCTTTTCCAGACACTGGTATGTCTTTTCCATATCAGCCACTTCCTCAATTTGTCGATGGTACACGCCATGCAAGGGTTTGTCCTTCCATGATAGCCCCTCTGGTTCCTCGACCTTACTGGGCTTTTGTTGCCTGAGGCATTCACTTAGCAGTTGGTCATTGGGGCCATTTTCTTGATGTATTCCTGGAGGTTCGCCGTTTCCTCCTGGACAGTAGTTCTGACACTTACTAGTCCTCGGCCCCCTTCCTTTCACTTAGTGTACAGCCTCAGGACACTGGACTTGGGGTGGAACCCTCCATGCATGGTAAGGAGTTTCCTTGTCTTGATATCAGTGGCTTGTATCTCTTCCAGTGGCCAGGATATTATCCCAGCTGGGTATCTGATTACTGGCAGGGCATAGGTGTTAATGGTCTGGATCTTATTTTTGCCGTTCAGCTGACTTTTCAGGACCTGTCTTACCCTCTGTAGGTATTTGGCTGTGGCTGACTTCCCAGCTGCCTCCTCATGATTACCATTTGTCTGTGGGATCCCTAGGTATTTGTAACTTTCCTGCACATCTGTGATATTCCCTTCAGGTAGGTCAACCCCTTCAGTTGTGATCACCTTTCCTCTTCTAGATATCATCCGCCCACATTTATCTAGTCCCAATAACATCCCAATGTCTTTGCTGTAGATCCGGGTGAGGTGAATTAGGGAATCAATGTCACGCTCATTCTTGGCATACAGCTTGATGTCATCCATGTAGAGGAGGTGGTTGATGGATGTTCCACTTCGGAACTGGTATCCGAAGCCACTCTTTGAGATGATCTGGCTGAGGGGGTTTAGGCCTATGCAGAACAGCAGCGGGGACAGAGCATCTCCTTGGTAAATGCCACATCTGATGCTCACTTGTGCAATTGGCTTTGAGTTGGCCTCCAGAATCGTCTTCCACAGCCTCATTGAGTTCTGGATGAACTCTCTTAGTGTCCTGTTGATGTTATACAGTTTTAAACATTCCAGTATCCATGTATGTGGCATTGAGTCATAGGCTTTCTTGTAATCAATCCAGGCAGTGCACAGGTTGGTGTTCCTCGTCTTTCAATCTCGGGCAATTGCCCTGTCAACCAGTAGCTGGTGTTTGGCTCCTCTGGTGTTGTTGCCTATTCCTTTCTGTGCTCTGCTCATGTATTGCTCCATGTGCCTACTCATCTTAGTCGCTATGATGCCTGATAGAAGCTTCCATGTGGTGCTGAGGCAGGTTATAGGCCGGTAGTTAGATGGTGTTGTTCCTTTCTGGGGGTCCTTCATTATGAGGACTGTCCGGCCCTGGGTTAGCCACTCTGGGTGGTTTCTCGATATCAGCAGCTGGTTCATCTGTGCTGCTAGGCGTTCATGGAGTGCTGTCAGTTTCTTAAGCCAGTAGGCATGAATCATGTCGGGCCCTGGTGCTGTCCAGCTCTTCATTTTGGACACTCTGGTTTGGATGTCTGCTAGTGTGATGACTACTGGGTCTTGTTCTGGGAGTTGGCTGTGCTCTGCCTGTAAGTCTGTTAGCCATTGGGCATTGGTGTTATGTGTTTCCTCCTTCTCCCAGATGCTCTTCCAGTATTGCTCAGTCTCAGCCCTAGGTGGGTCCATTGTCACCTTGTTCACCTGCCATTGAGAGTAGACCTTAGCTGGGTTGGTGGAGAACACCTGGTTTATTCTCCTGGCCTCTACCTCTCTTGTGTATCTCTTTAGGTGGTAGCTAGTGCTGTGAGCCTTTGCTTAGCAGTCTCCAGTGCCTCAGCTGTGGACAGTTTGTTGTATTTCTTGGGCAGTTCTTTCCTCAGATTCACACCTCTGCTTAGTTCTGTTAAAACACTGACTTCTCTCCGTGCTGCCATGATCTTTGCCACTAGCCTTCTCCTCCATGGGGCAACCTTCTGGCTGTTCTGGCTGTTCATCTTGTAGCCAAGCATCTCTAGGATTACGGTTGCTGCTGCATACATCAGCTGATTGGTCTCAGTGATGGTAGTGGTAGGGACAGTTTGCAGTGCAGTGTTCAGGTCCTCCAGTAGAGACTGGTCTGGTACTTTGTTCTTCAGCCTTGGCAAGCAGGTAGTTGTGTTCCCCCAGGATTTCATGATTCTCTCTCTGAGGTCAGCTGCCCCTGTGTTTAGTCTTCCTGTATCTGGGGCTTGGTACCCAATCTCGATATTTGGGGGTGATGGTGAAACCACCACCAAGCTGACCTGTCGTCCTGGCTCCCCCTTGCCGTACCATCTTTGTACCGTGGATGAGGTACAACACTGTACCTCATCAATCTCTAGCTGTGATAGCAACCTCTTATTGCGGATATTCGAACACTGAGCTAGGAGCTGTTTCTTAGTCAGTGAGGATGTGGGGTTTCGAAGCAACCATTTCTCCCACATCCTCTGCATGTACCCTCTCTCACTGGGGTTACTCCCGTAGTAACACTCCATCAGTACCATGTTCTCTGCCCTGCTCCATGCCCTGCATCTTGTTCCAGTAGCCAATTTGACATCAGGGTGTCCTCAACACGTGACGCAGACCCTGTTGTCCTGGGCGCCGTCGTATCGCTCATCGTGAGGTATAGGCATGTATAGCGTAAAGGGCCTTGCCTAAGTACACACCTTCCGCACCAAAGTCAGTGGTGTAGACACTAAGCTATCCAGTAGTATATATATATATATATATATATATATATATATATATATATATATATATATATATATATATATATATATATATATATATATATATATATAGGGCTGTTAATCAATTAGAATATGTAATCACAATTAATCGCATGATGATCATAGTTAATTGCGATAAATCGCAAATTAATCACGTATTCTAATACTTTTTTCAACATGAGAATAGACAAATGCTTGCTTTATACAAAAACATTTTACTTATTGCTACAATGACAAATACTCTCAGTTCTAGTAACTAACATGTAAAGAATGAACCTCAATGCACTGCATAGAAATTCGCATCAAATTCAAAACAATAATAATAATAACTTATAAATAAAGTGTGCATGAGTGTTCTAGAACATGAGTCCAATGATAGTGCAGTCAGCCGATACCCTATAAACAGCTGTTATATTCAGCAGAGGCTGAACAACCAGCCTCCATTTCTTCTCTTTTTTAACAGCGTTCTAGCACGCTATCAAGCGTTACAGGATACGTTCTGGCACATGGAATGGCGCGCGGTCCATAACGCGGACCATTGCACGTGCCAGAACAAGTCCTGTAACGTGTGATATAATAAAAGGAACGCGTGCCTATGTAAACACTTGGTCTTGCCATAGTGGTCAGCGTGCTGACTTTCTCTGTCATCTTCCACTCTCAGGATATGTGTATGAAATGCTCCACACATGAACTGGTGAAGTGTCTCTGCTCTGTTTTCATAACAGTTACAACCTGTGACTGAAGTCCCCTCTGTTGATCAAAATAATGTACCGTGACACAGAGATAATTCTGATTACTCACTGAGGTCCAGTTAATAACGCGTTAACTTTGCTTAAAAAAAAAAAAAAAAAATATATATATATATATATATATATATATATAAAACTGAAATAAAGTTAATTTATTTATTAATAAATGAGTTTATTAAGAAGTTGGTTTATTCCAGTTCCATTTCATTATTGTAATGTTTTCTGTAGAACCTTGTGGTATTCACTGTTGAATAATAATTGAAACTGTTCTTTTCCTCCAGCCTGAACCTGCCACTGAGCCGCCGTCACCATTGGTTCCATTTTTACAGAAATACGCCAACGTCAGTAACAAAAAGTTGTCGGTGAGTCTCCGCTAATGACATGTGTCCGCAAATATCTGTCACCATATACCATCATACTTTTTTTTTTTGGGACTACACTTTTCTTAAACAATGAACAACACAGAACAGAACCTTCCTTGACCACATCATAGAGCATGTAAAACAAACAAACCATTAGGGTCCAGAAGTTGAATAGTAATAATGAGTGAATATAAATGAGAACATAAATGGACAGTTCAGACATTACAGCTTAACGTGTGGTTCCCCTCAGTTACAAAGGTATTTTATTATGGGTAGCCACCTCCTCACAAAGACGTCTGTCATGAAGGGTGAGGTGAAGAGAGGACTCCAAAGCACAGTGCTGAAGGCAAAAATAATTTAATAACAGACAGAACAACATCAGGACACAGACAGAGACAAAACCAAAATAAGACCAAACAAAACCTGGGGGTAGATCAGCCAGAGTCCGTGGTGTGAAAAATATCCAGGTTATTGAGAACATGGAAATGACAGACTGTCCGGGTTATGGCGGTGACAATACTGAATGGTTCACCTAGTGTTACCATGGTGATGGCTCACCCAGACTTACCAACACATGCTCCTTTAACAGTGGTTCATCACCTCCACTGGCTGCAAAACAACAACAGGAACCAGGGACCCAGAAAAAGACGGTCCATCTGATGTCACATGGACTTTAGCCCCACCCACCTGGGGTTAAGCCCCTCCCTCATTGCAGCCAATCTGAAGTAGCATTACCATTAGCATCTACTAGAGCAGACGGCGCCACAGTAGCTGCTGCACAAACTGTAAAAAACTGTTGGATCAAACTGGTTCATGTGTCTCTGTGGAAATAAAGACTGTTTTTTTACTGCACGTTTTCAAAACAAGTGACGTCACCAAACCTAGCTGGATGTTACTCTGGGATGGTAAACACACACAGAGCCAGAGGGGAGGGGGGACTGTTCCTTCACACATTCTGAGCCAATCACAGACGCCTCATCAGCGCGTCATGGACATGTATGAGGAAGTAGAAGGAAACTGTGTTGTTCCACCTCCAGTCATTTTTCTACCGTGAAAAAACAACTGGAAACAAAACAATCTGAACGTTTTTATAAATAGAACCAACACACAATGAATTCAATAACAATGAAGAACAACAATATTAATAAATAAGCATAGAATGAGTCCTTTAATAAAGTTAATATTAATAAATAAGCATAGAATGAGTCCTTTAATAAAGTTAATATTAATAAATAAGCATAGAATGAGTCCTTTAATAAAGTTAATATTAATAAATAAGCATAGAATGAGTCCTTTAATAAAGTTAATATTAATAAATAACCATAGAATGAGTCCTTTAATAAAGTTAATATTAATAAATAAGCATAGAATGAGTCTTTTAATAAAGTTAATATTAATAAATAACCATAGAATGACAACTTTAATTATAATTACAGTTAAACCTTCCATTCCATACACCTCCCACAAATTCTGTTGCCACTGTAGGTGGTTGTGAATTGATCCATTTTATTGTCACCATTTTCCTAGAGGTCATCAAGAGTATATGTAATTAAAACTGTAAAGAGTCTCAAAGGCCTTTGCCTCCCCGCGCAACGACCGACAACAGCCAATGGTGAGATGACATTATACTGTGGGCAGGATGTGATATTCTGCCAGAAACGCACGCTTTGCATGAATGTGTAGGGGGCGCTATAGAGTGACTTATTTGAATTATTGTGTGCTGAATGAGTATAATAATGGATTAGATTTATATAGCGCTTTTCAAGGCACCCAAAGCGCTTCACATTAGTGTTCCATTATTCATTCACTCTCACATGCTCGCTCTGGTGGTGGTAAACTACATATGTAGTCACAGTTTGGATAGAACTGTGAGTCTGACAACTGAGTCCAATTTGAGCCAAATCGGTGTTTGTATGCCCGACCTACTGCCATTTTAGTATCGGTGTATTTGGTGAATATGTAGGGGGCATTATAGTGTGGAATAATTTCGTATGACAAACAGGTGTAGATGCGAGAGATAGACATCCGAGTCACATTTTATTTGTTCATATGTCCGAACTACAGCCAATACAAATACATTTCTAGGGGGCGCTATAGTACAAAATCAGAATGTCTTTAGCTAAATGGATGTAGACCTGGGAGATAGACGTCTGTGTCAAATTTCAGCCAAATCGGTGTTCGTATGTCCGACCTGAAGCAATTTATGTAGTGATAATTTTTCCCCAAAATTTGGTAAAATTTGGCATGTCGTAGCACAAAAACAATAGAACTTTTCCACTTGTCTAGATTGTGTTCACCAATTTTGAGCTCATTTGGCCCAACGGCCAAGTTCGTTAAATTCCAATGACAGCGAAAACCATGACTCAACGTGTTTGAAATTTCAATCCAAGATGGTGGACTTCCTGTTGGTTTATGGCATGGCCATCATAAGGTTTTTTGTTCATCATATGATGAACATGTGTACCGATTTTCATAGCTTAACTTCACTAGGGCATGATCTGGCCTTCACACTTCTGAAGTGTGTGCAAAATTTGGTGAGTTTTCATGCATGTTCAGGGGGTCAAATTAGAGGTCAAAGGGTAGACTCCCCTTGCGATAAGTGCTTTTGGTCTCTGGACTACATGTCTTCAGGAGTTAAATTGAAAAGAAACTGTCTTGGGTTAAATAATAAATCGATTCCCAGAATTGTATCTATCTTGCTTTTTATCCTTTTCTAATAAGGAAGTATCAGTGGGGAATCCCAAAATATGTCTGAGTGCTCACCAATCATTCCACATTCTCCAACAATATACTGCATTTGGATTATTTACAAATTTAGAAATCACAGAAAAAAAAATATCTTCCAATCAAACTCCTTCCACATATTACTATTGATACCCTTATGACATCCACAGTCATACCTCTACTTACCAAAGACCAGCTAACGAACAATCCAAGTTACGAAAATCCTTTGTCAGTTTTTCATCTCTGAAAGCAAAAGAAAATGTAATTTATGAAACAAAAACAAAACCCCCAAGACATAAATATAGTAGTGTACGTACTGTACGTGTCATCCCATTGGCTATGAGGGAGCTACCCATGATGCTTTTGGTGACCTTTGACCGTCATTCATCACGGTAGATGCTAGATTGGAACGGCTGGACCGACAGGGGGCGGTGCTCAGGACGTTGGAGGTAATTTCAACACTGTGATAGTTCAATGAGGATGGTAACGTTGTCAGTTGTTAAATTTGACACTTATGAAAACTGTAGATCTGGGAAAAAAATCTATCCAGACCACCAAGGACGACTCTAGGTCTAAGTTTATTATTTCTTCACTAGACCGTATGACAAAGGGTAGCCATGGCTTAGTTGGTAGAGCAGGTCGTCCATTAACCAAAGGGTTGGCGTTTCGATTCCCGCTCTGTCCGAGTCAGTCTGTTGTGTCCTTGGGCAAAGACACTTTACCCTCCTGCCTCCAGTGTCACTCACACTGGTGTATGAATGAATGTTAATGTTGGGTGGTGGTCAGAGGGGCCATAGGCACCAAATGGCAGCCACGCTTCTGTCAGTCTGCCCCAGGGCAACTGTGACTACATATGTAGTTTACCACCACCAGAGGGAGCATGTGAGAGTGAATGAATAATGGAACACTAATGTGAAGCGCTTTGGGTGCCTTGAAAAGAACTATATAAATCTAATCCATTATTATTATTATTATTATTATTATAAAGGTAAAGATGAATGGACTGAATTTTCCAGACTATAAGGTGAACTGAAAAGATTTAAATTTTTGTCTAAAAACGACAGTGCGCCTTATATATATATATATATATATATATATATATATATATATATATATATATATATACATACATATATATATATATATATATGTATGTATGTATAAAAAAAAAAAAAATGTTCCTCTCGCCCCACGTGGGCGGTGTCTCCTTCAGGCTCGGGTCCTCTACCAGAGGTCTGGGAGCCTGAGGGTTCTGCGCAGGATCTTAGCTGTTCCTAGCAATGTTCTCTTTTGTACAGAGATCTCTGATGTTGTTCCTGGTATCTGCTGGAGACATTGTCCCAGCTTGGGGGTCACTGCCCCTAGTGCCCCCATCACTACTGGTACCACTGTTACCTTCACACTCCACATTTTCTCTAACTCCTCTTTCAGCCCTTGGTATTTCTCTTCTCTTCTCATGTTCTTTCTTTCTCATGTTGCTATCACTGGGGACTGCTACATCTATCACCACCACTGTCTTCTCATGTTTATCCACCACCACGATGTCAGGCTGATTGGCCATCACCATTTTGTCAGTCTGGATCTGGAAGTCCCACAGGATCTTGGCCTGTTTGTTCTCTGTCACCTTTGGGGGGTTCTCCCATGTTGACCCTGGGACCTCCAGTCCATACTCTTTACAGATGTTCCTGTACAGTATGTCCTCTACCTGGTTATGCCTCTCCATGTATGCCTTACCTGCCAGCATCTTACACCTGCTGTGATGTGCTGGACTGTTTCAGGGGCTTCTCTACACAGCCTACACCTGGGGTCCTGTCTGATGTGGTAGACCCCGGCCTCTATTGCTCTGGTGTTCAGGGCTTGTTCTTGTGCAGCCATGAGTAGTGCCTCTGTGCTGTCCTTTAGTCCAGCCTTTTCCAACCACTGGTATGTCTTTTCCATATCAGCCACTTCCTCAATTTGTCGATGGTACACGCCATGCAAGGGTTTGTCCCTCCATGATAGCCCCTCTGGTTCCTCGACCTTACTGGGCTTTTGTTGCCTGAGGCATTCACTTAGCAGTTGGTCATTGGGGCCATTTTCTTGATGTATTCCTGGAGGTTCGCCGTTTCCTCCTGGACAGTAGTTCTGACACTTACTAGTCCTCGGCCCCCTTCCTTTCTCTTAGTGTACAGCCTCAGGACACTGGACTTGGGGTGGAACCCTCCATGCATGGTAAGGAGTTTCCTTGTCTTGATATCAGTGGCTTGTATCTCTTCCAGTGTCCAGGATATTATCCCAGCTGGGTATCTGATATATATATATATATGTATGGATTAATTCTGGTTGTGCTCAGTGACGCCTTATAGTGTGGAAAATAAGTTAATGTACAAAAACTCTGTGGTCATTGTTCATGAAATCAAAGGTATTTACCATTCATTTATTAGTGTATAAATGAGTGCATAATATGATTCAACAGTGGTTCTTAAATATAACTGACTGAACATTGTCCAAACATATCTGACTAATAATATAATAATAATAAACCTGCTGTCAGTCATTGAATCCTTATTTCACTGTCATTTTATTATTTGAATGTTACTTTGCATCACCATGGCCTTCCTCTGTCTAGTTTGGGTGGTATGCAGTAAAACAACGGTATTAGATGAGTCAGTACTCTAACCAGGTTTCAAGTGAATATAATAAATTAGAAAAACTATATTCCATCCTCAACTCCGCCCATGAACAGATCCAAACCTGTGGGTGTGGTGTTCTGCAGGTGCTGAAGCTGGAGCTGAAGGAGATCCGGGAGCAGCAGGACCTCCTGTTTCGCTTCATGAATTTCCTTAAACAGGAAGGTGCCGTCCACGTTCTGCAGTTCTGCCTGACCGTAGGTGAGGACACGCCCAAACCTGGGCAGACTGGTGCTGCTTCACTGAGGTCTGCGCTCTCAGTGATCTAGTATTTTGTATTTAATATATAAGTTTATGAATGGGTGAATGGGTGTGGTGGGAATGATGGGTGACTGGAAACATCGCATTTCAGGGATATACCTTTAGCAGTCAGAGACGACTGCATAGCCTCGTTTTTTTATTTGTTTATGTGTTTATTTAATAATTTCTCTGACTAGAGGAGTTTAACGATAAGATCCTGAGTCCAGAACTGAACGACGAAGAGCTGCAGCGTCTTCACAGCGAAGTTGTTCATATCTACGAAACCTACTGCCTCGACGAAAGCATCGATAAGATCAGCTTCGACCCCTTCATAGTGCAGGATATCAAAAACAGTAAGGCTATTACCATGGTTACACTGTGGTCAAATAGTGTGTGTGTGTTTGTAATTAGTTAAAGAAAATAATCATCTGTCAAATATCAGAGTTAGAGTCAACTTGACTTAAGAAACAGAACACATCCTGTTTTTAACATTCTGCTCAACATCGTTTCTGACAAAATGACTTTTACACGAAATCTTTGTGTCAAATGGGTGACATGTCAACTTCAATGTGTGTATGTATGTATATATATATATATATATATATATATATATATATATATATATATATATATACATATATATTCAATTTTATTTATAAAGCCCCAAATCACAACAAAATCGTATCACAGGGCTTTACAGAAACACAATCAACTACAGAGATATATGAAAAGTCCCAAGCATCCTCTGTCCTTAGACCCTCCCCCTGTCCTTAGACCCTCCCCCTGTCCTTAGACCCTGCTCCTCAGCAGAAAAAACTTCCAAACCCAGTGGGAAAAAGAAGAAATCTTGGGTAGAACCACATTGAAGGACAGATCCACTCCCATGGACGGACAGACTATAGATGAACGTCCATTTATAAATGAAGGAGGGGGGGGCAGGTCCAGACACCAGGCACCAGGACGTCACAGGTCAGCCCCCCTCCTTTATTTATAAATGGACGTTCATCTATAGCTGACTGTCCATGGGAGTGGATCTGTCCTTCTCCTATTAACGTTAACAAATTGGTAGCGATTAGATAAATATGATTTAAAGCAGCAGAGGGCTGCTCCTCTAATACCTATATCACATTCTAATCTGTGCACTAAGATACTGTGGTCAATGGTGTCAAAGGCTGCACTAAGGTCTAATAACACCAGGACCCATATTAATCCCATGTCAGCGGCTAATAATAAGTCATTAGTAACTTTAACTAACACTGTTTCAGTGCTATGATGGACACGAAAGCCAGACTGACACTGTTCGAATAAACTATTATCCTGCAGGAATTGGCACAGCTGTTTAACTATTACTCGTTCTAAAACCTTTGACAGGAAGGGCAAATTAGATATAGACCTAGAATTGTCTAGAATGTCAGGATTTTTTTCAGAATTGGTTTAATAACAGCATATTTAAATGACTGTGGCACATATCCAGTAATTAATGAAGTGTTAATTATATTTAGGACAGTGTTAATAATTAGGGGCAGAATCTGTTTAAAGAGTTTAGTTGTAATTGGATCTAAGAGGCAGGTGATGATTTGGAAGACATGATAATAGATATGACATCAGTTTGGTCTACAGTGGTGAAATTATTTAGTGTTACAGAGGGATTTATTAAAGGGCCTAGGTTTGAAACCACTGCTTTTTCTGATCTAATATTTGGGCGAAATGTGTCTATTTTGTCTCTAATAGTTGATATTTTATTGTTAAAGAACTGCAGGAAATCATCAGAATGGAGCGTGGATGGAATAACTGGTTCCACGGAGGTGTGTCTGTTTGTCAGTCTGGCTACAGTACTGAACAGGAATCTGCAAAGAGCAGAGGCACAGTATTTATTATAAGAAAAACTGTACCATTTGTCATGACTAAAGTTATTTCAGATAATAGAGGAAGATACGTTATAGCAACAAGAATGCTTTATATTCAACCAGTAATGTTAATAAGTATATACGCCCCAAATATAGATGATAATCAATTCATGCAGTGCTTTTTCTCAACTGTTCCCAATATGGACATACACAAACTAATTACAGGTGGGGACTTCAATTTAGTGCTGGACCCAGAGTTGGATGGATCTTCACCAAAGGTAACAGGTCTCTTAAAATCAGCAAAAACAATTAAAACATTCATGAGCACATATGTGACCCCCCACCAGTAAACCAGGCATAAGTGTGTGTAAATCCAAACAGAGTTATGTGTGTATCTTGGTAGAGTGGAAACTAAGGTTTAAGATGGTGAAAAAATGATGTTTCTATCACAAGTAGAACCAAAGTTATGGTCATTTTAATATCCACATTTGGACATATTTTACAATTTGCATATTTTTAGATATTGTCCGTTAAAGTTTTGGACTGTTTTGGGGTAGGAAGTCCTTAGCAACGCATAATAATTTGTATCCGATTGACACAAATTGTTGACAGATGTTAAAGGACACTCTGATGGACATGTCACAGAAGTTTTATATATTATAATAATAGGACAGAAGTGTGACGTATTATAATCATTTGGCTTACACCATTGGACAGAACATTCAATATAAGCTTTTACCTCGTACCAAACACTTGGGTGTTTACCCACGGAACGGAGATCGTTTTGTTCGGCGAAAAGAGGTGGAAGTCGTCTTTGTCTTTGCTCAGCAATACCTGAACTTTTGTCGCCGCTTAAATAATTGACTCAATAAACACCTTTATTGATTGGATTTCAATGTAATGACCACAGGAAGTGAACATAGAGGTGTTAAGGTACCGTTTTTTGATAAGGTGTAAACACAAATAACAAATCACCTTCCAGCCTAAATTTGGCTGTAGCTCTGAACGGCTCAGCGCCACTTATGCCTGGTTTCATGCTGAGCAGTCCCATATGGAGTTGTGGACCCATGGAGATCTTTATTTCCGAAACAAAAAGATTTTTCATTTTTTCCCCAGTCCACCACTCATACTCTAGAATAGATTTTTTCCTGATTGACCAAGAACTGCTGCCAAATGTGCAACACTGTGAATACAAACCAATGATGCTGTCTGATCACAGTCGGGTTTTTTTACAAATTAAGTTTAGAAGTAAGATCCCAAGAAAATGTAGGCTTAGTAACGGCCTAATATCAAATGAACAAGGACAGAAAGAGATCAAACAACACATAGAATTTTTCTTACAGACTAATGATACCCCAGATATAACTAAAGGCACTCTCTGGGAGGCACAAAAAGCATATTTGCGTGGACAATTAATAGCCATGAACAGTTTCAATAATAAAAAATGCAGACACATACATCCCAAAGCAGATCTCAGAAATAGATAAACAATATGTACTCTCCCCTACTGATGACCTCTATAGTAAAAGACAATCTCTACAAACAGAAGTTAATTTATTATGCACCTCTGAAACAACTAGACTATTAACACGACAAAAACATAAATATTCTGAATACGGGGAAAAGATAGGAAGACACCTGGCATCTCTAATCAAACAACAAGAGGCATCTAGAGCAATAATTGCTATCAATACCGACACAGGACTTGTCACAATAGACCCGAATGAAATCAATGAAGAATTAAAAAAATTCTACAAGAAATTATACACCTCAGAATCAACTAATAATCCCCAGAAAATACAAAACTTCTTTACAAACCTAGATATTCCTAAAATTAATACAGACCAACACTCACTATCAGAAAAACTATAGAGGAAATAAAAGAAGCAATAAAACAAATGCAAAATTCAAAAGCCCCAGGACCAGATGGTTATACATCAGAATTCTATAAGACCTTCAAAGATCAAATCTCTCCCACTCTACTACAAGTATTCAATGAATCTCTAAACAAAGGTTTATTACCACCATCATTTTATGAAGCAAATATTTCACTTATACATAAGCCTGGGAAAGACCCACTAGAGCCTGGCTCCTATCGACCTATAAGCCTACTGAATACAGATTATAAAATATTTGCTAAAATCCTGGCCAACCGCCTAGAAAATATACTCCCAAGCATTATATCACGGGACCAAACAGGGTTCATAAAAAATAGACAACTATACTATAATATAAGAAGATTAATGAATGTAACTTATTCACAAAAAACAGAAGACAAAGACCAAGAACTGCTGCTCTCCCTTGATGCGGAGAAGGCCTTTGACTGGGTGGAGTGGGACTATCTTTTCTCTACCCTGTCAAGGTTTGGAATTGGACCAAACTTGATATCCCTTGTTAAATTATTATATGTGAATCCACAAGCATCCATTCAAACCAGCATTAATTCACCTTATTTTGCCCTAGAACGCTCGACGAGGCAAGGCTGCCCACTCTCCCCTCTGCTCTTTGCCCTAGCAATCGAACCGCTAGCCATTGTATTAAGAACATCTAAGGGATATTGTGGTATCTACAGAGGAAAAGATGAACACAAAGTTTCTTTATATGCAGATGATCTTATGTTATATATATCAAAAGTGAATGAATCCCTACCAATCATTATGTCCATTCTGAAGGACTTCGGAGAAATATCAGGTTACAAGATAAATTTTTTGAAGAGTGTTATTTTCTTAATTAATCACGCAGACCAACAACTTAAACAAACCCTTAGCTCATACCCTTTTACAATTTCAATTTTTTTTTTAATTATTTAGGGATCAATATCACAAAAGAATTCTCTGGTCTCTTCAAACACAACTTTTTAAAACTACTTGATGAAACAAAACTAAATTTTCAAAAATGGAATCCCTTACAAACCTTTATGGTAGGAAGGATTAATATTATAAGGATGAATATTTTACCCAAGTTCCTATTTCTATTCCAATGCCTACCCCTCTATATCACAAAAAAAAATTTTTTTTTTACAAAACTAGATACATTAATATCTGATTTCATTTGGAATAAAAAAAAAAAACAAGGATTAGAAAAGAATACTTACAGAGGCCAAAGGAAAATGGGGGAATGGGACTCCCTAACTTCAGACTGTACTACTGGTCTTGCAATATTCAAGCCTTTTCATTTTGGTGTGATGAGGGGGAGGCTAACTGGGTTAAGATGGAGAAGCACAGTTGTAATCACACATCATTGCAACCACTGATTTATAGCTCTCTGAAAGTCACTACTCCCAAGATCAAAAATCTAGTAGTCTCTCAATCAGTGAAAATCTGGCAACAAATTAGAAAATGCTTTAAATGGGAAGAAGGCTCAACCCTAGCTCCGATTGTACAGAATCATGAGGTTACTCCGTCATTTCATACTACTACCTTCTCCTCCTGGCAGGCTAGAGGCATACATTCCATACAAGACTTGTATGTGGATGGAGTGTTTGCATCTCTTGATCAATTACATAAAAAAATGGAATTGCTAACACAGATTTGTTCAAATACTTACAAATCTGTAGCTTCATAAAAACATCATTTTCTACTTTTCCCTCTCAGCCCCCTAATTCAAAGATGGTAACAATACTATTGAAGGACCCACACAAAAAAGGTTTGATATCCAGAATATGTGATGAATTGTTAAGCAAAGTACACATGCCAACACTTGATAACATAAAGGAAGCTTGGCAACAAGACGTTGGCACTAATATCACAGATTCTCAATGGACCAAAGCTCAAAACAATGTACATTCTTCATCAATCTGTGCCTGACATGGACTATTGCAATTTAAAATACTGCACAGATTACACTATTCTAAGGTACGACTCTCCAAAATGTTTCCTGATATAAATAAAGCCTGTGATAGGTGTGGCCAAGAACAAGCTACGCTACCTCACACTTTTTGGAGCTTCCCTCTTATAACTCAGTACTGGACTAAAATATTTGATATGATGTCTGAAGTTTGTCAAGTGTGTTTTCAGCTAGATCCTGTGCTGGCATTATTTGGAACAACCTCAGTCCTGGTTGGGCTTACAGGCAAACAGAAAACAATTATCCAGTATGTCACAGTGTTGGCCAGAAGACTCATACTATTAAAATGGAAAAGCAAAAAGCCTCCGACTTTCAAACATTTATTAAATGATATATTGAAACATGTCGACTTGGAAAAAAAACAGATTTGAGCTTAAAGAAAAAGTAGACTATTTTCACCAAACGTGGAGCCCCTTCCTCCAGTACTGTGACAAACATGGTCCCCAATGTACACATAATTGATGACCCCCCCTCTCACCCCCCCTTTTTTTAATTCATTCATTTTCCTTTCTTCTTTTTTCCTTTTTCTTCTTTGCCTTTTCCACACTATACCATTTATATGATGTATATTTGCATATCTTGCCACTGTTATGTTTAAAATGTTAAAAAACCAATAAACAAAGTTTTACAAAAATATACAGTATATATGAATAAACTCGTGTTGTGAGAAAAGTAAGGTTGTAAATGTTTTTTTTTTAAATGTTGAGTTCACTATATATTTAGTTAAAATATCAGTTTTTCCTTAGTTTATTCTTTTTAGTCCTTGTTGGTTTATTTCCTGTGAGTTTTAAACAGTAACTGGTCTTGTGTGTTTGTTTGTGACTGGTGCAGTCGCTAAAGGTCCGTACGACGGCGTGGTGAAGCTGCAGACCATGAGATGTCTGTTCGAAGCCTACGAACACGTCCTGTCTCTGCTGGAAAGAGTCTTCACACCCATGTTCTGCCACAGTGATGAAGTAAGACACTCATTTGACATTTTATCTGATCATTGTGACTTTTTATCTCACGATTTTGACTTTTCTCATAATTGTGACTTTTTATTTGATTTTGACTTTATCTCACAATTTTGGCTTTTTACTTCATAATTTTGGCTTTTTATTCATTCATTCATTCATTAACAACCGCTTCATCCGGGGCCGGGTCGCGGGGGTAGCAGCCTAAGCAGGGAGGCCCAGACTTCCCTCTCCCCAGACACCTCCTCCAGCTCTTCAGGGGGGACCCTGAGACATTCCCAGGCCAGCCGAGAGACATAGTCTCTCCAGCGTGTCCTGGGTCTTCCCCGCGGTCGCCTTCCGATGGGACATGCCCGGAACACCTCCCTAGGGAGGCGTCCAGGAGGCATCCGAAACAGATGCCCGAGCCACCTCAGCTGACCCCTCTCGATGTGGAGGAGGAGCGGCTTTACTCCGAGCTCCTCCCTGGTGACTGAGCTTCTCACCCTATCCCTAAGGGTGCACCCAGCCACTCTACGGAGGAAACTCATTTCGGCCGCTTGTATCCGGGATCTTGTCCTTTCGGTCATGACCCAAAGCTCATGACCATAGGTGAGGGTAGGAACGTAGATCGACTGGTAAATCAAGAGCTTCGCCTCTCGGCTCAGCTCCTTCTTCACCACGACGGACCGATACAACGTCCGCATCACTGCAGACGCCGTACCGATCCGCCTGTCGATCTCCCGTTCCATCCTTCCCTCACTCGTGAACAAGACCCCAAGATACTTAAACTCCTCCACTTGGGGCAAGGACTCCCCACCAACCCGGAGGGGGGGGCAAGCCACCCTTTTCCGGTCGAGAACCATGGCCTCATATTTGGAGGTGCTGATCCTCATCCCACTCGCTTCACACTCGGCTGCAAACCGTCCCAGTGCACGCTGCAGGTCCATGTTTGAGGAGGCCAACAGGACAACATCATCTGCAAAAAGCAGAGATGAGATCCTGTGGTCCCCAAACCGGACCCCCTCTGGCCCCTGGCTGCGCCTAGAAATTCTGTCCAGAAATATTATGAACAGAAGGCAGCCCTGCCGGAGGCCAACGTGCACCCGGAACAGGTCTGACTTACTGCCGGCAATGCGAACCAAGCTCTTGCTTCGGTCATACAGGGACCGGACTGCCCTTAGCAAAGGGCCCCGGACCCCATACTCCCGAAGCACCCCCTACAGGACATCTCGGGGGACACGGTCGAACGCCTTCTCCAAATCCACAAAACACATGTGGACTGGTTGGACGAACTCCCATGACACCTCGAGCACCCGATGGAGGGTATAGAGCTGGTCCAGTGTTCCACGACCAGGACGGAACCCGCATTGTTCCTCCTGAATCCGAGGTTCGACTTTCGGCCGAATCCTCCTCTCCAGTACCTTGGAATAGACTGGGGAGGCTGAGGAGTGTGATCCCCCTGTAGTTGGAACACAACCTCCGGTCCCCCTTCTTAAAAAGGGGGACCACCACCCCATCTGCCACTCCAGAGGCACTGTCCCCGACTGCCACGCAATGTTACAGAGACGTGTCAACCAAGACAATCCCTGCACATCCAGAGACTTAAGGTACTCAGGGCGAATCTCGTCCACCCCCGGAGCCCTGCCACCGAGGAGCTTGCCAACCACCTCAGTGACCTCAGCTTGGGAGATGAACGAGTCTACCTCTGAGACCTCAGCCTCTGCTTCCTCTATGGAAGACGTGACAGTGGGATTGAGGAGATCCTCGAAGTATTCCTTCCACCGCCCGATGATGTCCCCAGTTGAGGTCAGCAGCTCCCCACTTCCACTGTAAACAGTGTTGGTGGGGCACTGCTTTCCCCTCCTGAGCCGCCGGACGGTTTGCCAGAATTTCCTCGAGGCCGACCGGTAGTCCTCCTCCATGGCCTCCCCGAACTCCTCCCAGACCCGAGTTTTTGCCTCCACAGCCGCTCGGGCTGCAGCACGCTTGGCCTGCCGGTACCCGTCAGCTGCCTCAGGGGTCCTATGAGCCAATAAGGCCCGATAAGACTCCTTCAGCTTGACGGCATCCCTTACTTCCGGTGTCCACCACCGGGTTCGGGGGTTGCCGCCACGACAGGCACCGTAGACCTTGCGCCCACAGCTCCGAGCAGCTGCTTCAACAATGGAGGTGGAGAACATGGTCCACTCGGACTCGATGTCTCCAGCCTCCCTCGGAATCTGGGAAAAGATCTCCCGGAGGTGGGAGTTGAAGACCGCGCCGACGTCGGGCTCCGCCAGACGTTCCCAACAGACCCTCGCAACACGTTTGGGCCTGCCAGGTCTGTTCGGCTTCCTCCTCTGCCAGCGGATCCAACTCACCACCAGGTGGTGGTCGGTTGACAGCTCAGCCCCTCTCTTCACCCGAGTGTCCGAGACACGCGGCCGGAGGTCAGATGACACGACAATAAAGTCGATCATCGACCTCCGGCCTAGGGTGCCACGTGCACTTGTGGACATCCTTGTGCTCGAACATGGTGTTCGTTATAGACAAACTGTGACTAGCACAGAAGTCCAACAACAAAACACCGCTCGGGTTCAGATCAGGGAGGCCGTTCCTCCCCACCACACCCCTCAAGGTATCACTGTCGCTGCCCACGTGGGCATTGAAGTCACCTAGGAGAACAATGGAGTCCCCAGTCGGGGCACCATCCAGCACCCCTCCCAAGGACTCCAAGAAGGCCCGGTACTCTGCACTGCTATTCGGCCCGTAGGCCGAAACCACAGTGAGGCACCTGTCCCCGACCCGAAGGCGCAGGGACGTGACCCTCTCGTTCACCGGGGTAAACTCCAACACATGGCGGCTGAGCTGGGGGGCTATGAGCAAGCCCACACCAGCCTGCCGCCTCTCACCGCGAGCAACGCCAGAGTAATGGAGAGTCCAGCCCCTCTCAAGGGGTTGGGTTCCAGAGCCGAGGCTGTGAGTGGAGGTGAGCCTGATTATTTCTAGACGGTACCTCTCAACCTCCCTCACAAGCTCCGGCTCCTTCCCCCCCCAGCGAGGTGACATTCCATGTCCCTAGAGCTAGACTCTGTGTCCAGGGATTGGGTCGCTGAGCGTCCCGCTTTCGACCGCCACCCAATCCACATCACACCCGGCCCCTACGGCTCCCTTGGCAGGTGGTGGGCCCACCAGGGGACGGACCCACGTCGTCTTTTCGGGCTGAGCCCGGCCGGGCCCCGTGGGCAAAGGCCCGGCCACCAGGCGCTCGCTTACGGGCCCCAATCCCGGGCCTGGCTCCAGGGTGGGGCCCCGGCTGCGCCATACCGGGCGACGTATCGGTCCTTGTTCTAAATTTCTTTTTATCTGATCATTTTAACTTCATCTGATAATTAGGCCTTCACCACGGACAACGTCGGCGCAAGGCCTATTGAGTCTGCTGTGATGGCCAGGTGACCAAATATGCCAGGGGCGCGGTCGCCAGGGACGACTCGCACCACTCACACACACTCACACATTCACGGTAGCGAGCCGTGTCCGAGCATGTGCTCGTCACACACACACACACCAAATATTTGCTTCTGCTCAGAATGAATGGGAGTCTATGGGCCACGCCCACTCAGGGTCACTGACATGAGAGTAAGTGTGTCATATGTGACCTCTGATCCCATAGTGACGTGGGGGAGGTTGAAAGATTTTATATGAGGCAGAGTTCAGGGGGGTCAGAAAAACGCTATATTGTTCCTGCTTGGTTTCTGAAATGTTCTCTGTTATTATTTATTTATTTATTTTTAGGCCTAATGATACTTCTGTGATCGCAAGGGGAGTCAGCCCTTTGACCTCTAATTTGACCCCCTGAACATGCACAAACACTCACCAAATTTTGCGCACACTTCAGATGTGTGAAAAATTGCGAGTATGTATAGACAAGTTTTTGACCCGTTTCCGCTTTACTTCCTGATTATCCTCTTCACTTCCTGACTGGCTCCTCCGGTTGGTTTTACTAGTTAACTCTGATATAAACGCAGTGATTCAGTCAGAAAAATGATGGAAATCTACCAGAGGAAAAGTGGTTGTGGACCTACGTGTGCTGTCGTTGGTTGGAAAAACTCAAGAAAACAGCTGAACGAGTGTTTAGATAGAGAGTGTTTTAACCACAAACAGACAATGTTCATGTCCTCCGGTGTTTTCATTTTTTCACAAGCCTCTGAATCACGGCCATTGAATTTAAAGTCTCCACCCTGCAGTGTTTTTGTGTGTTCCCATCACTTTGTGGACAAAAGACCAACTAATGATAACCTGTAGAGTTATTTTTGGGACACACTGTCTTTACAGACAAAGAGGCTATGACTATTATCTGCACAAAGACACTTCAACTTCCATCTGATGCTAAGTTCATCAACTTTAGCTTTAGTTATGAAACTGTCAATACTGTTAATTGTCAAGTTGTCATACACTAACGTTAGCACCGGTGTTTTGCTAAAACAGCTGATTAGCATCTAAGCTAATGTTCATAGACAGTAGAGCTGGATGTGTTCGTTTGATTGACAGGTCGCCTACAGTGTCTGTGTGTAGGGTTGTCAAATGACCCTTAAAGACGGAATCGTCCCAAATTAAAAACAAACTTACGTCCAGTATTGAACTGAGCTTTAAATGAGACGAAATTATTATTTTACCATTGATGATTATATAAAAACACAGAGGTCTGTGAATCTGATGGGATTTGCCATAGTGTCCCTTATTTTCCCCTCATGGAGTTGGCAGCTCTATCTGTGTGTGTGTGTGTGTGAGAGAGAGAGAAAGAGTACAATTTATTATTATATATTAGTGCTTTATATGCAGATACTAGCGCTCTGCAGACACGTCATAAGAGCGCTGTCTCCTACTGGACAAGTAGTGCAGGCGTCGGTAAAGAAATGTGTCTACAGCACCCCAGAGAAAAGTGCCAATACTTTGTATTAGGCCAGATCACGCTCTAGTGAAGTTAGAGCTATGAAAATCACTACACGTTTATCATATGATGACGAACAAATAACCTTATAATGGCCACGTCCATAAACCAACAGGAAGTCCCCCATCTTGGACTTAATTTTCAAACATGTTGAGTCATGGATTTTCACTGTCATTGGAATTTATCTCTTCCTTGGCCGTTGGGCCAAATGAGCTCAAAATCGGTGAACATGATCTAGAGAAGTGGAACATCAAAGGTTATGAAAATTTTGGGGAAAAATTGTATCATTTTTGTGCTACGCTGTTGCAAAATTTGCTAAGTTTTTGGGAAAAATTGCCACGACATAAATTGCTTCAGCTCGGAAATTGTTATTGTGCACTATAGCACCCCCTCCAGATTCGCCAAATACACTGTTCTTAAAATGGCTGTAGTTCGGGCATACTAACACCGATTTGGCTCAAATTTCACTTGGACGTCGCATGGGGAGGAGGTTGCAAGGTACAGCAAAGGCCTTTGAGACTGCTTTCAGTTTTAATTTTGACTTTTTATCTGATAATTTTGACTTTTTATCAGATAATTTTGACTTTTTATCTCATGATTTTGACATTTTTCTCATAATTTTTACTTTTTACGTCACAATTTTGGCTTTTTATTTCATACCTTTGGCTTTTTGTCTCATAATTTTGGCTTTTTATCTTATAATTTTTTTAATTGTGAGATAAAAAATGTTCATTACAATGAAATGAGTGTTCCAACCCTAACCCAAAAATGTGATTTATCTTCCAGTTTTTTTTGGCTGGTGCAACTGGTGAAATGTTCATGTTCTATCTTAAATCTTTGTCCTTTTTTATCAGTCGTTTAATATTATTTTTAGTTCAATAAATATTTCCTTTAAAAAAATATTTTCTGATCATAGTTATCATTTGACTGAGAAATAATTAAGTGTCGGCTTTGAATATGGGTTTAGAAATATTGTGGGCCTGTATCGGTTGTCAGCTAAGGCTGATGAAAACAATAATCGAAACCAAAAAACTCCATATGGGTGGATCCCTAAAATAAATATGTTTATTGTGTTTGTGTTTTCCAGTATTTCCGACATTTACTCAGAGGAGCTGAGTCTCCCACCAGGAATTCGCGGATCAACAGGTTGGTGTCTTTAGTTTTACGTTTGCCCCACATTTTGAGTGACAGAAAGTCTAACGGCGTTTGTTTGAGCAACAGAAGGTCTAACAGTGTTTAAGTGACAGAAGGTCTAACGGTGTTTGAGCCACAGAAGGTCTAATGGTGTTTGAGCGACAGAAGGTCTAACGGTGTTTAAGTGGCAGAAGGTCTAACAGTGTTTGAGCGACAGAAGGTCAAACGGTGTTTGAGCGACAGAAGGTCTAACGGTGTTTGTGCGACAGAAGGTCTAACGGTGTTTGAGTGACAGAAGGTCTAACAGTGTTTGAACGACAGAAGGTCTAACGGTGTTTAAGTGACAGAAGGTCTAACGTGTTTGAGTGACAGAAGGTCTAACGGTGTTTGAACGACAGAAGGTTTAACGGTGTTTAAGTGACAGAAGGTCTAACGGTGTTTAAGTGACAGAAGGTCTAACGGTGTTTGAGTGACAGAAGGTCTAACGGTGTTTGACCGACAGAAGGTCTAACGGTGTTTGAGTGACAGAAGGTCTAACGGTGTTTGAACGACAGAAGGTCTAACGGTGTTTGTGCGACAGAAGGTCTAACGGTGTTTGAGTGACAGAAGGTCTAACGGTGTTTGTGCGACAGAAGGTCTAACGGTGTTTGAACGACAGAAGGTCTAACGGTGTTTGAGTGACAGAAGGCCTAATGGTGTTTAAGTGACAGAAGGTCTAACGGTGTTTAAGTGACAGAAGGTCTAACGGTGTTTGAACGACAGAAGGTCTAACGGTGTTTGAACGACAGAAGGTCTAACGGTGTTTGAACGACAGAAGGTCTAATGGTGTTTAAGTGACGGAAGGTCTAACGGTGTTTGAACGACAGAAGGTCTAACGGTGTTTGAACGACAGAAGGTCTAACGGTGTTTGAACGACAGAAGGTCTAATGGTGTTTAAGTGACGGAAGGTCTAACGGTGTTTGAACGACAGAAGGTCTAACGGTGTTTGTGCGACAGAAGGTCTAACGGTGTTTGAGTGACAGAAGGTCTAACGGTGTTTGTGCGACAGAAGGTCTAACGGTGTTTGAACGACAGAAGGTCTAACGGTGTTTGAGTGACAGAAGGCCTAATGGTGTTTAAGTGACAGAAGGTCTAACGGTGTTTAAGTGACAGAAGGTCTAACGGTGTTTGAACGACAGAAGGTCTAACGGTGTTTGAACGACAGAAGGTCTAACGGTGTTTGAACGACAGAAGGTCTAATGGTGTTTAAGTGACGGAAGGTCTAACGGTGTTTGAACGACAGAAGGTCTAACGGTGTTTGAACGACAGAAGGTCTCATGGTGTGTGAGCGACAGAGGACGACAGACGGCATGCGTTCATAATGGCGTGCGTTCATAAGGGCGTGCGTTCATAAGGGCGTGTGTTTGTATTGCCATGCGTTTGTATGGCATGCGTTTGTAATGGCGTGCATTTGTGTTGGACTCAGGAACACGTCGAAGCGAGGGGAGTCGTTCGGAATCAGCAGAATCGGCAGCAGAATCAAAGGCGTTTTCAAGAGCACTACCATGGAGGGGGCCGTTCTGCCCCCCAGCACCATGCACGACCTGGACGACGACACGGTGAGGAGCAGGGTTTACACAGGGTCAAAGGTCAGGCCCAAAGCTACTGCAACCACATGAAATTCACCATGAGGGTTTAGTGGACACTGGTCATCTGCTGCATCTTTTACCAGCATCCAATCGCCATCCAATATCCAAACAACCACCATCCAATATCTATCCAACCAACCATTATCCAACCACCATCGAACCACCTTCCAACCAACCACCATCCATCCATATTGGGGCAGGTACTGTTCAGTTGGTAGAGTTGGTCGCCCAATGACAGAGAGTTTGGCGATTCATGTCCCGGCTCTGTCTGCCCACATGTCCAAGTGTCCTTGGGTAAAGACACTGAACCCTTAGTCTCCCAGTAGGACTGACAGAACCTTAGAACCTACTGGTGTATGAGTGTGTGTGAATGGGTGAATCTGACGCTGATGTAAAGAGCTTTGAACCATGAAGGTGGAACAACTATAGAAGTGAAGAACATTTAATATTTACCATCCAATCACCAAACAACCATCATCCAACCAACCACCATCCAATATCCATCCAACCAACCATCATTCAACCAACCACCATCCATTATCCATCCACTCATTCAAAGAAATTGCATCATTTCAGAAACGTCTTGGGGGTGTGGTTAAATCTGGGGGCGTGGTTAACTCTGCCTTAGCGAACAGTTAAACTAACACTGTAGATGACGTCTGTCCTCCCATTGGTTGTTTCTGTCCAGGTAGAGGAGGCCACCGTGGTGTTGGAGGATGACTCCACCCCTGAGCCCGTCAGCGCTCCGGGAACGCTGAGGAACCTTTCAGCCTGGGGCGTCTCCATCCCGTACATCGACACCTATGAAGACGAGGTGAGGAAGGAGAAGGTTCCGGTCTTCTGCATCGATGTGGAGCGCAACGATAGGAAGGAGGGTGAGTGGACAAAGAAGTGGGGCCTAGACCAGGAGATGGTGCTTTGACAGTGCCTTGACTGGACCAGGAGACGGTGCTTAGGTACCGCCTTGACTGGACCAGGAGACGGTGCTTAGGTACCGCCTTGACTGGACCAGGAGGCGGGGCTTAGGTAGCGCCTTGACTGGACCAGGAGGCGGGGCTTAGGTAGCGCCTTGACTGGACCAGGAGGCGGGGCTTAGGTACCGCCTTGACTGGACCAGGAGGCGGGGCTTAGGTAGCGCCTTGAGTGGACCAGGAGGCGGGGCTTAGGCAGTGCCTTGACTGGACCAGGAGGCGGGGCTTAGAAGACATGTAGATGATGTTTAGAAGACGTGTAGATGATGTTTAGATGATGTCAATTCCATGAGCGTCCATCTGTTTCGTTTCGGCTGTTTCAGTTGGTCATGGATCTGAGAGCTGGTCGGTCTACAGACGATATCTGGAGTTTTACGTCTTAGAGTCCAAACTAACCGAGTTTCACGGTAACTTTCACTGAAGCACTGAAGCCGTTTCCATGGTTTTATTCCAGGGTTAAAGTTCACGTTGAGTTTGTTTCAGGGACGTTTGCCGATGCACAGCTTCCGTCCAAAAGAATAATCGGACCGAAGAACTACGAGTTCCTGGAGTCAAAAAGAGAAGAGTTTGAAGAATATTTACAGGTACGAAACTGAACTGAACAGGTTTTCTGGAAAAGATGGTGAGAAGCTAACACCAAACTTTGCAAACACAGACCTACATTTTGAACTTTCCCATAGGTGAGAAAGAGGGGGCGGAGCTATGGTTGGCAGCTCTGTCACCAGCATGGGCGTCGCACCCGTGTGGGATGGGGGTGTTGCAACACCCCCACTTCTACATCCAGATGATTTCATACGCCCCACTTTTTCCTCAGGTTATATATTGTATCGTTACTGGATCCAGGATAAATAGTTAGTGTCGGTAAATCACACCAAACAAACATCAATAACATTGCGGGGTCGTTATAATATCTATGGTTTAAACCCACGGTTCTCAAACTGGGGTCTGCGGACCCCTAGGGGGACGTGGCGCATGTCCAGGGGGTACGCGAAATTATTCACGGTTTTGTTTTTGTTTTTGTTTTTTTTTGCTGTTTTATTTTGAAATGCAGAAGTTTTATTTTGTAGCGAGTGGGTGGAAGTAACAGCGCTGTTTGACGCCAGCTTGACTAAATTGAGACGGAGCGAGTCACAGGCTATTTTTAGCCACCCTGCAGCGAACATGGATCGATTTTTGTGTCCGCCAAGTTCCTCAAGAAGTGGTAAAAGAAATGACAATGAAAATGACAATGACAAAAACAAACGCCCTAACCCTAAAAAGAGAAAGTACATTGATAGTTATATTGAGTTTGACAAGATCATCCCTCTCATTAAGTCTGTCTGTCTGTCTGTCTGTCTGTCTGTCTGTCTGTCTGTCACACACACACACACACACACACACACACACACACAGTTTTGTGTGTCTTTTGTTCCATTTATTATTTTAAAATTATTTAAAATTGTTGTTTCTGAAGTGTTCATTTATATTATAATACCTGAAAATGTGGCTGGTTTGCACAAAAGCACTATTAAAAAAGGTTATCATTGTTTCATAATAATCATTGTTGAAGTGGTTTTTTCAGTATCGCGAGGATGAGGGGGGACATGGAAAAATGTCACCCCTCCAAGGGGGACCTGGGCCAAAAAAGTTTGAGAACCCCTGATTTAAACTGTTAACCTGCTCTGGTGGCACAACAGTATGTGGAAATGAAGCGCACCTCAGTTCGCCGGGTGAAATGTAAACAGCTGTTCTTTGTGGTGTTAAACAGTCATTAACCAGTTAGTAATAACAAATGTTACCATTGTTGACTGAGTTAACTAAACTATGTCTTGCTTCGTGACATTTACCCTAAGACAGTGGTTGTCAAACTTTTTCAGTGATGTTCCCCCTGACATGGACAAAACATTTTTGGAAGAAAAAATGACGTACAGTGTCTGTAACATCAGTGTCTGATTTTTTAAATCCAAACTTACATCAGTTTTTTTATCTCATAATTTTGACTTAAAAATAATTGGAAAAAGTTTCATGTAATAATAATAATAATGGATTAGATTTATATAGTTCTTTTCAAGGCACTCAAAGCGCTTTACATTAGTGTTCCATTATTCATTCACTCTCACATGCTCTCTCTGGTGGTGGTAAACTACATATGTAGTCACAGTTGCCCTGGGGCAGACTGACAAAAGCGTGGCTGCCATTTCGCGCCTACGGCCCCTCTGACCACCACCCAACATTCATACTCATTCATACACCAGTGTGAGTGACACTGGAGGCAAGGAGGGTAAAGTGTCTTGCCCATGGACACAACGGACTGACTAGGACAGAGCGGGAATCGAACTGCCAACCCTTTGGGGTTAACTAACCCTAGAACACCCCCACATTTAAATAAGGGTTAACTAACCCTAGAACACCCCCACATTTAAATAAGGGTTAACTAACCCTAGAACACCCCCACATTTAAATAAGGGTTAACTAACCCTAGAACACCCCCACATTTAAATAAGGGTTAACTAACCCTAGAACACCCCCACATTTAAATAAGGGTTAACTAACCCTAGAACACCCCCACATTTAAATAAGGGTTAACTAACCCTAGAACACCCCCACATTTAAATAAGGGTTAACTCTAAACCTCGAACACCCCCACATTTAAAAGGTAGTGACCCAATTGAAAGCGGTCTAGATGACGTTGCTTAGTCCAACCATGTGTCCAGGGTGGAACACCCAGAAGATTCTGTCAGACAGATTGAAGGATCGGGTTATTGTTCTTGTGGCTCAAAACAGACCCAGATCAGCACTCATTTTAGTTTCATGCAACCAACCTTGTAAATTCTTTTTTTTAACCCTTTGTTGGTCACAGTACAAAAACGACATTAAATTTTTTAATTGTATTATATCATAAAACACAACATTATTTGGGACTTAGTTCAAATTAGATATATTAACTGTTTGTGTTTGTATCATTAGTGATTAGCATTAGCATTAGCATTTCATGACCCTTTACTACAGGGGTGTCAAATTCAAATTAACAGTGGGACAAACTAAGCAGTGAAGTTAAGCCATGGGCCAAACTGTATTTGATATGTAATGTTTAACCTTTTCATATGGAAACAAACTTTAGTTTTGCTTAAACACAGAATCTAGTATTCATTTGTTAAATAAATGAAGTATGTCTCTCCCCGTATCCTTTCAACGTTCTTTTTAAAGTAAATCTTTTTAGTTTAACTTTTTACTCAAAGCCAACAACAAAAGAACAAATAATAATAATAATAATGTCATTGAATAAAAAGCCAACATTTCAACAGTAGAAAGGTTCATAAGGAACACACATGCTGAGGACAGACAGGTGGTCATCAGTTGTTGACATAGATATGTGTTACCAACCATTGACAGCAGCTCAGGTGCATCACTGAAGTCTTGTGTGGAGGAGGAAACATGGAGTCATATTTGGATTGGAGTTCGTCATTACACACTTCAGTTCACTCCTTACGAGGCTTTCTACGCCCATCACAAATGGCTAAAGTGTGTTGGTTTTATCATCAAACTGTGCACTGGGCTGGTACCATCTGAGGGTCCCACACACACAACCTAGTTTTAAAGACCCCCCACAGCTGTGTACATGATGTGGCCCCGCCCCTAAAACTGCAGGTGAAGCACATGGACACAAACTTTTTATCTCTCAGCTCTGTTGTGTCCTTCCCCTTATTTTCCATAAACTGACATATGTCCCCACTTCCTCCTTTTCCTCCTTTTCCTCCTTTTCCTCCTTTTCCTCCTTTTCCTCCTTTTCCTCCTTTTCCTCCTTTTCCTCCTTTTCCTCCTTTTCCTCCTTTTCCTCCTTTTCCTCGCACATGTCTATGTTCTGAATTAAAAACATTATAGAGCTCATAACATGTTTTATTTGAAGTCTTTCTGTGTATGATACAGTGGCATCTTTTCCTGAAGCCTTCTGACCCATCCACTCTTTTGACCGCACATTGCCGGCCCACCATCTGTCATTAGTCCCACAAGTTTATTCCAGGCTCATTTCAGTTTTCCATTTGGATCCGTGTCCAAAGCCATGTTTTCCTGTGGTGGTGCCATGTATGGACACACCGTCCACTCCACAGCTGGCCAGGATCACACATGTCGCTGCTCTCATCCGCAGCGAGGGAATAAAATAAAATGTTGTCCCTTTTTTTATCACTTGTTCATGTCGATTAGTGGGAAGCTCAGCCACAGTGTTTCTGCTGAGGCTCACATTTCCAAATTCTTGCTTTTTATCTGTGTATATAATGTGACAAAGTGTACTTTTAGCTAAAGTCTCCGTCAGTGAAGGGTGCTCTACCTTGTGCAGCTGCTGCTGTTCGTTCAGGTCCTTGTACTTTTCATCATGTTTTGTTTCCTTGTGTCTTATGTTGTATTCTTTTGTTCCAGCCACGTTAGCTCCGCACACAAACAGGCGTGTCCTTTACATTGTTGAACAGATAATCCTCCTCCCACCTGTCTTCAAAGCTCCTGTTCTTTTTTTTTGGCCATTTTTGTGGAGGGTGAAATGAATTTGTCTGATGTGACTGGAGTATGGTTGTCAATAACTGTCAACAGAAAGAAGGAGCGCTTGCCGGTTTTGACTGCACGTCAACATACTAGCAAAGCATTGTGGGATTTGTAGTATTAGCAGCACAGTATAGAGTATAGCATGGGCCAGCTCTAATATGATATGATCTGACAGGACAATTGTAATTAGAATTTGTCCCAGAGGCTGGAGTTTGACACATGTGCTTTACTATGATAGTAAAAGTTCAGCATATTTTATGTCCAAAAGAAAAGATCCTAGTAGAGGTGTTGTCATGGTTACCATCTTCTTCCTTGGTGGTATACTAGCATGAGCTGAACATATCATTGACAGTGCCACCCAGTGGTGTTTATTTACATTACATGCTTCTTATGAAAGGAGGAAGATGACCAAGAAGTTTGGTGTCAAAGGGTTAAATGTAGATTAGATATGAGGGTTCACAGTTACCTCTACCAAACTGTTGAAGTGGATGTCTTTGGACTAATGTGTGTGTGTGTGTGTGTGTGTGTTGCAGAGACTCCTTCAGCACCCAGAGCTCAGTAACAGTCAGCTTCTGGCAGACTTCCTGTCCCCTCACAGTATGGAGTCTCAGTTTTTGGATAAGATGCTTCCTGACGTTAACCTGGGTATGAAGTGACACCTTTAACACCTTTAACATCCACTCCTGTCACTGCAGCGTACGCACTGTGTTCTGTGGACTTCCTGTCAAACCAAACACAGATGGTTCTGGAAAAAGGATCAAACTATACAATACACATCTGAACATTGAATAAAACACCACGATTTAAAATATGCTCTCACTGATGCAACTGCTAAACTGTTTCTGCTGTTAAACTGTTTCTACTGCTAAACTGTTTCTACTGTTAAACTGTTTCTACTGCTAAACTGTTTCTACTGTTAAACTGTTTCTACTGCTAAACTGTTTCTGCTGCTAAACTGTTTCTACTGTTAAACTGTTTCTACTGCTAAACTGTTTCTGCTGCTAAACTGTTTCTACTGCTAAACTGTTTCTACTGCTAAACTGTTTCTACTGCTAAACTGTTTCTGCTGTTAAACTGTTTCTGCTGCTAAACTGTTTCTGCTGCTAAACTGTTTCTACTGCGAAACTGTTTCTACTGCTAAACTGTTTCTACTGCGAAACTGTTTCTGCTGCTAAACTGTTTCTACTGCGAAACTGTTTCTACTGCGAAACTGTTTCTGCTGCTAAACTGTTTCTACTGTTAAACTGTTTCTGCTGCTAAACTGTTTCTACTGTTAAACTGTTTCTGCTGCTAAACTGTTTCTACTGTTAAACTGTTTCTACTGTTAAACTGTTTCTACTGTTAAACTGTTTCTGCTGCTAAACTGTTTCTACTGTTAAACTGTTTCTACTGCTCAACTGTTTCTACTGTTAAACTGTTTCTACTGTTAAACTGTTTCTGCTGCTAAACTGTTTCTACTGCTAAACTGTTTCTGCTGCTAAACTGTTTCTACTGTTAAACTGTTTCTGCTGCTAAACTGTTTCTACTGTTAAACTGTTTCTACTGTTAAACTGTTTCTACTGTTAAACTGTTTCTGCTGCTAAACTGTTTCTACTGTTAAACTGTTTCTACTGCTCAACTGTTTCTACTGTTAAACTGTTTCTACTGCTAAACTGTTTCTACTGCTAAACTGTTTCTACTGTTAAACTGTTTCTACTGTTAAACTGTTTCTGCTGCTAAACTGTTTCTGCTGTTAAACTGTTTCTACTGTTAAACTGTTTCTACTGCTAAACTCCACTCTTCTGACTTATTTGTTTTTACAGGTAAAATATTCAAGTCTGTTCCAGGGAAACTGATTAAAGAGGTGAGTCCATGACCCATTATCCCACTTGGTTTTATTATCCCACATGTTCTATTACCCCACATTGGGTTTTTTTTCATCCCACATTGATGTATTATCCCACATGGTTTTATTATTCCTCGTGGTTTTATTGTCCCACATTGTTTTATTATCCTACATGGTTTATTATCCCACATGGTTTATTATCCCACGTGCTTTTATTATCCCACATGCTTTTATTATCCCACATGGTTTATTATCCCACATGCTTTTATTATCCCACATGTTTTATTATCCCACATGCTTTTATTATCCCACATGGTTTATTATCCCACATGCTTTTATTATCCCACATGTTTTATTATCCCACATGCTTTTATTATCCCACATGGTTTATTATCCCACATGCTTTTATTATCCCACATGGTTTATTATCCCACATGCCTTTATCATCTCACATGCTTTTATTATCCCACATGCTTTTATTATCCCACATGGTTTATTATCCCACATGCTTTTATTATCCCACATGTTTTATTGTCCCACATGCTTTTATTATCCCACATGGTTTATTATCCCACATGCCTTTATCATCTCACATGCTTTTATTATCCCACATGCTTTTATTATCCCACATGGTTTATTATCCCACATGCCTTTATCATCTCACATGCTTTTATTATCCCACATGCTTTTATTATCCCACATGCTTTTATTATCCCACATGGTTTATTATCCCACATGCTTTTATTATCCCACATGCTTTTATTATCCCACATGGTTTATTATCCCACATGCTTTTATTATCCCACATGTTTTATTATCCCACATGCTTTTATTATCCCACATGGTTTATTATCCCACATGCTTTTATTATCCCACATGGTTTATTATCCCACATGCCTTTATCATCTCACATGCTTTTATTATCCCACATGGTTTATTATCCCACATGTTTTTATTATCCCACATGTTTTATTGTCCCACATGCTTTTATTATCCCACATGGTTTATTATCCCACATGCCTTTATCATCTCACATGCTTTTATTATCCCACATGCTTTTATTATCCCACATGCTTTTATTATCCCACATGGTTTATTATCCCACATGCTTTTATTATCCCACATGCTTTTATTATCCCACATGGTTTATTATCCCACATGCTTTTATTATCCCACATGGTTTATTATCCCACATGCCTTTATCATCTCACATGCTTTTATTATCCCACATGCTTTTATTATCCCACATGGTTTATTATCCCACATGCTTTTATTATCCCACATGTTTTATTGTCCCACATGCTTTTATTATCCCACATGGTTTATTATCCCACATGCCTTTATCATCTCACATGCTTTTATTATCCCACATGCTTTTATTATCCCACATGGTTTATTATCCCACATGCCTTTATCATCTCACATGCTTTTATTATCCCACATGCTTTTATTATCCCACATGCTTTTATTATCCCACATGGTTTATTATCCCACATGCTTTTATTATCCCACATGCTTTTATTATCCCACATGGTTTATTATCCCACATGCTTTTATTATCCCACATGTTTTATTATCCCACATGCTTTTATTATCCCACATGGTTTATTATCCCACATGCTTTTATTATCCCACATGGTTTATTATCCCACATGCCTTTATCATCTCACATGCTTTTATTATCCCACATGGTTTATTATCCCACATGCTTTTATTATCCCACATGTTTTATTGTCCCACATGCTTTTATTATCCCACATGGTTTATTATCCCACATGCCTTTATCATCTCACATGCTTTTATTATCCCACATGCTTTTATTATCCCACATGCTTTTATTATCCCACATGGTTTATTATCCCACATGCTTTTATTATCCCACATGCTTTTATTATCCCACATGGTTTATCATCTCACATGCTTTTATTGTCCCACATGCTTTTATTATCCCACATGCTTTTATTATCCCACATGTTTTATTATCCCACATGCTTTTATTATCCCACATGGTTTATTATCCCACATGCCTTTATCATCTCACATGCTTTTATTATCCCACATGGTTTATTATCCCACATGCTTTTATTATCCCACATGTTTTATTGTCCCACATGCTTTTATTATCCCACATGCTTTTATTATCCCACATGTTTTATTATCCCACATGCTTTTATTATCCCACATGGTTTATTATCCCACATGCCTTTATCATCTCACATGCTTTTATTATCCCACATGGTTTATTATCCCACATGCTTTTATTATCCCACATGTTTTATTGTCCCACATGCTTTTATTATCCCACATGGTTTATTATCCCACATGCTTTTATTATCCCACATGCTTTTATTATCCCACATGCGGGTCCACAGAAAGGACAGAACCTGGACCCATTCATCCAGTCCTTCTTTAACTCCTGTGAGTCGCCCAAACCCAAACCCAGTCGCCCAGAGCTGACCATCCTCAGCCCCACGGCTGAAAACGACAGGAAGGTAACCATGACGACCACCACCAGGAAACATACTGTCCCACTCTGACCCCTAAAACCCCCCTGAACCTGTCCCTTAAGCTATTTCCACCAGGAGCAAAACAACATAGAAAGTCTAAATATTGACATAAAAGTCAATAGTCAACAAAACTAGTGTCTTCTTTACTTTTCTGTTTTCCTACAATAACTGTTGAATTTATTTAGTTTGAATGAATGTCATCAGTCATTAAGTATAAGGATTAAATACAGAGGAAACCAATTCAAAATACAGGGAATATTAGAATAAATGGAAATAAATCACTTCAGATATATTCAAAGTATGGGTTCTGTTTTTCCTCCTTTCTTTTCTTCTTCTTCCATCTTCCTTTTTTTTTCTTTTTTCCCTCTTTTCTTCCTTTTTCCTTTTTTTCTTCCCTTACCTTCTTTTCTTCCTTCTTTCCTCCTTCCTTTTCTTTCAGATGTTATCACTGCACTAAATCTCTGTGTTTTCACCAGTTTAGTTTTTTCATCTGATAGACAGACGGATCACCTTTATTAAAATATCTTCTATATTTGTTCCAGTTGTTTAACGGCCTGTTCAAGAACAACGCCAACCTGTCAGAAGGTTCAGAGCAGAAACAAAAACACAACTGTTTCCTGGAGATGGTTTCAGTGGATGGAATGTACGACTACATGGTCTATGTGGGTAAGAAACAACATCCACCTGCAACAGTGAAAACCTTCACAGCCCACATTATAACACTAATATAAAGAAAAGTTCAAAACTGTCCCCACTAGTGATGCGTGGTTAGGGGGTTTTACAGAAACCCGCCCAAACCCAAGACGTGGCTAGGCCCGCCCCGCCCAACCCGCATGATGTCACGTATGGATAAACCCAACCCGCCCGCTATCAACCCGCGAGCTTAAATTTGTCTCTAAACTCACATAGTACATTCGCAGCATCTTTACCTTGTGCTTCTAATGTTAAAAGTCATGAAGCATCATTTTTGCCTCCTTTCTAACGTCTCAATATGCACTCCAGCACATAAAATAGACTCCACCCACATCATCACTCTATAAAGCCAACACATACAATGTTTCCGTACAACCTTCGCATCGCCTGTTTTAATCTTCTCCCTGATCAAGTCCCACATTTTCACTCTTATCTCTGAGTGTTCAGGGAGATTTGGCGCTAATAACAAATAACAAAAAGTTGGGATAAAAAAGCATTCAAAACAGGAAGTGACGGGCTTGCACATGCACGAGCCGAGCACACACACACACACACACACACACACACATATACATATACACACACACATACACACACATACACACACACACACACATACATACACATATACATACACACACACACATACACACACATATACATACACACACACACACACACACACATACACACACACACACACACACACACATACACACACACACACATATACACACATACACACACACACATACACACACACACAGACACACACACACACACAGACACACACACACAGACGCACACACACACACACACACACACACACACACACACACACACAGACGCACACACACACACACACACACACACACACACACAGACACACACACACACACACACACACAGACGCACACACACACACACACACACACACACACACACAGACACACACACACACACACACACACACACACACACACACACACAGACGCACACACACACACACACACACACACACACACACAGACGCACACACACACACGCACACACACACACACACACACACACACACACACACACACAGACGCACACACACACACACACACACACACACACACACACACACAGACGCACACACACACGCACACACACACACACACACACACACACACACACACACACACACACACCTCAGCGGGTATTGATCGTCCCTGACCCGCCCCACCCGCATCCACAATATGTATTAATACTGCGACCCAGCCCGCCCAACTCGCGGGTCACCCGCAGATATCCGCTGGCCAGTGGGTAGCCCGCGCATCACTAGTGCCCCGCCCTCATCCTTCCTGTTCCCTCCTGGACTCACTGCTTTGTGTTTTTCTTTCTGTGTTATCAGGTCGTGTTGTGTTCCACATGTCAGACTTCATGCACCACTTCCTGGCCGCCGGCAGAATCCTGTTCAAGGGCACGTTTGAGGCCTATATGGACCAGTACCTGCAACGCAAACTGGACCAGAACCTGCAGGAGCACCGCATGGTTTCCCTCATCACACAGCTGCGAGGTCCGTCTGGTGCACGCTTAGTTAGTGTTGCCAAGGTTACTTGGGTGGCATCAGATTGAGAGGATTTGGTTACACAATGTTTGAGTGTTTTAGTTTAAGTAACAGAAGAACGTTAGTGTTTTAGTTTAAGTGACAGAAGAACGTTAGTGTTTTAGTTTAAGTAACAGAAGAACGTTAGTGTTTTAGTTTAAGAACGTTAGTGTTTTAGTTTAAGTGACAGAAGAACGTTAGTGTTTTAGTTTAAGAACGTTAGTGTTTTAGTTTAAGTGACAGAAGAACGTTAGTGTTTTAGTTTAAGTAACAGAAGAACGTTAGTGTTTTAGTTTAAGTAACAGAAGAACGTTAGTGTTTTAGTTTAAGTAACAGAAGAACGTTAGTGTTTTAGTTTAAGTAACAGAAGAACGTTAGTGTTTTAGTTTAAGTAACAGAAGAACGTTAGTGTTTTAGTTTAAGAACGTTAGTGTTTTAGTTTAAGTAACAGAAGAACGTTAGTGTTTTAGTTTAAGAACGTTAGTGTTTTAGTTTAAGTGACAGAAGAACGTTAGTGTTTTAGTTTAAGTAACAGAAGAACGTTAGTGTTTTAGTTTAAGTAACAGAAGAACGTTAGTGTTTTAGTTTAAGTAACAGAAGAACGTTAGTGTTTTAGTTTAAGTAACAGAAGAACGTTAGTGTTTTAGTTTAAGTAACAGAAGAACGTTAGTGTTTTAGTTTAAGTAACAGAAGAATGTTAGTGTTTTAGTTTAAGTAACAGAAGAACGTTAGTGTTTTAGTTTAAGAACGTTAGTGTTTTAGTTTAAGAACGTTAGTGTTTTAGTTTAAGTAACAGAAGAACGTTAGTGTTTTAGTTTAAGAACGTTAGTGTTTTAGTTTAAGTAACAGAAGAATGTTAGTGTTTTAGTTTAAGAACGTTAGTGTTTTAGTTTAAGTAACAGAAGAACGTTAGTGTTTTAGTTTAAGAACGTTAGTGTTTTAGTTTAAGTAACAGAAGAATGTTAGTGTTTTAGTTTAAGAACGTTAGTGTTTTAGTTTAAGTAACAGAAGAACGTTAGTGTTTTAGTTTAAGAACGTTAGTGTTTTAGTTTAAGAACGTTAGTGTTTTAGTTTAAGTAACAGAAGAACGTTAGTGTTTTAGTTTAAGAACGTTAGTGTTTTAGTTTAAGAACGTTAGTGTTTTAGTTTAAGAACGTTAGTGTTTTAGTTTAAGTAACAGAAGAACGTTAGTGTTTTAGTTTAAGAACGTTAGTGTTTTAGTTTAAGTAACAGAAGAATGTTAGTGTTTTAGTTTAAGAACGTTAGTGTTTTAGTTTAAGTAACAGAAGAACGTTAGTGTTTTAGTTTAAGAACGTTAGTGTTTTAGTTTAAGAACGTTAGTGTTTTAGTTTAAGTGACAGAAGAACGTTAGTGTTTTAGTTTAAGAACGTTAGTGTTTTAGTTTAAGTGACAGAAGAACGTTAGTGTTTTAGTTTAAGTAACAGAAGAACGTTAGTGTTTTAGTTTAAGAACGTTAGTGTTTTAGTTTAAGTAACAGAAGAACGTTAGTGTTTTAGTTTAAGAACGTTAGTGTTTTAGTTTAAGTGACAGAAGAACGTTAGTGTTTTAGTTTAAGTAACAGAAGAACGTTAGTGTTTTAGTTTAAGAACGTTAGTGTTTTAGTTTAAGAACGTTAGTGTTTTAGTTTAAGTAACAGAAGAACGTTAGTGTTTTAGTTTAAGAACGTTAGTGTTTTAGTTTAAGAACGTTAGTGTTTTAGTTTAAGTGACAGAAGAACGTTAGTGTTTTAGTTTAAGTAACAGAAGAACGTTAGTGTTTTAGTTTAAGTAACAGAAGAACGTTAGTGTTTTAGTTTAAGTAACAGAAGAACGTTAGTGTTTTAGTTTAAGTAACAGAAGAACGTTAGTGTTTTAGTTTAAGTAACAGAAGAACGTTAGTGTTTTAGTTTAAGTAACAGAAGAATGTTAGTGTTTTAGTTTAAGTAACAGAAGAACGTTAGTGTTTTAGTTTAAGAACGTTAGTGTTTTAGTTTAAGAACGTTAGTGTTTTAGTTTAAGTAACAGAAGAACGTTAGTGTTTTAGTTTAAGAACGTTAGTGTTTTAGTTTAAGTAACAGAAGAATGTTAGTGTTTTAGTTTAAGAACGTTAGTGTTTTAGTTTAAGTAACAGAAGAACGTTAGTGTTTTAGTTTAAGAACGTTAGTGTTTTAGTTTAAGTAACAGAAGAATGTTAGTGTTTTAGTTTAAGAACGTTAGTGTTTTAGTTTAAGTAACAGAAGAACGTTAGTGTTTTAGTTTAAGAACGTTAGTGTTTTAGTTTAAGAACGTTAGTGTTTTAGTTTAAGTAACAGAAGAACGTTAGTGTTTTAGTTTAAGAACGTTAGTGTTTTAGTTTAAGAACGTTAGTGTTTTAGTTTAAGTAACAGAAGAACGTTAGTGTTTTAGTTTAAGAACGTTAGTGTTTTAGTTTAAGAACGTTAGTGTTTTAGTTTAAGTAACAGAAGAATGTTAGTGTTTTAGTTTAAGAACGTTAGTGTTTTAGTTTAAGTAACAGAAGAACGTTAGTGTTTTAGTTTAAGAACGTTAGTGTTTTAGTTTAAGTAACAGAAGAATGTTAGTGTTTTAGTTTAAGAACGTTAGTGTTTTAGTTTAAGTAACAGAAGAACGTTAGTGTTTTAGTTTAAGAACGTTAGTGTTTTAGTTTAAGTAACAGAAGAACGTTAGTGTTTTAGTTTAAGAACGTTAGTGTTTTAGTTTAAGAACGTTAGTGTTTTAGTTTAAGTAACAGAAGAACGTTAGTGTTTTAGTTTAAGAACGTTAGTGTTTTAGTTTAAGTAACAGAAGAACGTTAGTGTTTTAGTTTAAGTGACAGAAGAACGTTAGTGTTTTAGTTTAAGAACGTTAGTGTTTTAGTTTAAGTGACAGAAGAACGTTAGTGTTTTAGTTTAAGTAACAGAAGAACGTTAGTGTTTTAGTTTAAGTAACAGAAGAACGTTAGTGTTTTAGTTTAAGAACGTTAGTGTTTTAGTTTAAGTAACAGAAGAACGTTAGTGTTTTAGTTTAAGTAACAGAAGAACGTTAGTGTTTTAGTTTAAGTAACAGAAGAACGTTAGTGTTTTAGTTTAAGAACGTTAGTGTTTTAGTTTAAGAACGTTAGTGTTTTAGTTTAAGTAACAGAAGAACGTTAGTGTTTTAGTTTAAGAACGTTAGTGTTTTAGTTTAAGTAACAGAAGAACGTTAGTGTTTTAGTTTAAGTGACAGAAGAACGTTAGTGTTTTAGTTTAAGAACGTTAGTGTTTTAGTTTAAGTGACAGAAGAACGTTAGTGTTTTAGTTTAAGTAACAGAAGAACGTTAGTGTTTTAGTTTAAGTAACAGAAGAACGTTAGTGTTTTAGTTTAAGAACGTTAGTGTTTTAGTTTAAGAACGTTAGTGTTTTAGTTTAAGTAACAGAAGAACGTTAGTGTTTTAGTTTAAGAACGTTAGTGTTTTAGTTTAAGTAACAGAAGAATGTTAGTGTTTTAGTTTAAGAACGTTAGTGTTTTAGTTTAAGTAACAGAAGAACGTTAGTGTTTTAGTTTAAGAACGTTAGTGTTTTAGTTTAAGTAACAGAAGAACGTTAGTGTTTTAGTTTAAGAACGTTAGTGTTTTAGTTTAAGAACGTTAGTGTTTTAGTTTAAGTAACAGAAGAACGTTAGTGTTTTAGTTTAAGAACGTTAGTGTTTTAGTTTAAGTAACAGAAGAACGTTAGTGTTTTAGTTTAAGTGACAGAAGAACGTTAGTGTTTTAGTTTAAGAACGTTAGTGTTTTAGTTTAAGTGACAGAAGAACGTTAGTGTTTTAGTTTAAGTAACAGAAGAACGTTAGTGTTTTAGTTTAAGTAACAGAAGAACGTTAGTGTTTTAGTTTAAGAACGTTAGTGTTTTAGTTTAAGTAACAGAAGAACGTTAGTGTTTTAGTTTAAGTAACAGAAGAACGTTAGTGTTTTAGTTTAAGTAACAGAAGAACGTTAGTGTTTTAGTTTAAGAACGTTAGTGTTTTAGTTTAAGTAACAGAAGAACGTTAGTGTTTTAGTTTAAGTAACAGAAGAACGTTAGTGTTTTAGTTTAAGAACGTTAGTGTTTTAGTTTAAGTAACAGAAGAACGTTAGTGTTTTAGTTTAAGAACGTTAGTGTTTTAGTTTAAGTAACAGAAGAACGTTAGTGTTTTAGTTTAAGAACGTTAGTGTTTTAGTTTAAGTGACAGAAGAATGTTAGTGTTTTAGTTTGAACATAAAGGGTGGAAGTGATTAAAGTGCAGCTTTTATTTCAGTTATTCTGTTTCAGATTCTTCTGGTTCAGGTGTTTGAAAAATAACTAAAAGAATGTGATAAGATTATATCATATGACAAGGTTCTAACACAAGGATCAAATGCAGAACAGTCCAGTTGTGTAAAGGGGACGGTGGAAGGTTCCAGAATACACTGACAGGTGGAAGAACACAGAGGAAGGTCTAACACAAACTATAGTGACTGATGATCAATGATGATCGATGATGATCGATGATGATCAATGATGATCGATAATGATCGATGATGATCGATGATGATCGATGATGATCGATAATGATCGATGATGTTCATTGATGATCAATGATGATCGATGATGATCATTGATGATCAGTGATGATCGATGATGATCATTGATGATCAATGATGATCAATGACGATCAATGATGATCGATGATGATCATTGATGATCAGTGATGATCGATAATGATCGATGATGATCGATGATGATCGATGATGATCGATAATGATCGATGATGATCGATAATGATCGATGATGTTCATTGATGATCAGTGATGATCGATGATGATCATTGATGATCAATGATGATCAATGACGATCAATGATGATCGATGATGATCATTGATGATCAGTGATGATCGATAATGATCGATGATGATCGATGATGATCAATGATGATCGATAATGATCGATGATGATAAATAATGATCGATGATGATCAATGATGATCGATAATGATCGATGATGATCATTGATGATCAATGATGATCGATGATGATCAGTGATGATCGATGATGATCATTGATGATCAATGATGATCGATGATGATCATTGATGATCAATGATGATCAATGACGATCAATGATGATCGATGATGATCATTGATGATCATTGATGATCAGTGATGATCGATGATGATCATTGATGATCAGTGATGATCGATGATGATCAGTGATGATCAGTGATGATCGATGATGATCATTGATGATCAGTGATGATCGATGATGATCAATGATGATCATTGATGATCAGTGATGATCAATGATGATCTAATGGTAAAATAAATGGACTTCATGTTCATCTATAAAAATCTGAAGCTAAATGACAAACAGCAGATCATTTAAACAGTCATTGTTCCTGAAAACAGGTTTAAATTATAGAAACATATTGTGAACATGCAGTGGAAGATTATTAAAAATAATGTTCGAAGCAGTTTTCAGGAAATGAAGAACATTTTCGACCTTTGGAATCATGATTTCTACAGATATTAACAGTTACGACATTAGAAGAAGAAATGAAAAAAGCTGAGACAGAAGGATGATGTTTGACAGTTATTTATATAAAGTCAAAACAAAGAAAAGTGAATATGTAAAAGAGGGAAGAATGGAGATAAATACATGAATATTAAAGTCATCCTGGAGGGATTAATTTAATAATAATGGATAGACATTAACAATGACACTGGATTTGTAAATATTATATCTTGGTTAATTACAAAATGTTATTTTGAAGACAGAGGATTTAAAACTTTTAAGAATAATGTTTTTGTTTTGTACAAAGATCATCACAAAACAGACAGACATGTTGAAGTAGAAATAAAAGAGATGTTTGGTTTTTATAACATGGATAAAGTAAAGCTTCAGTCACATTAAAAATGAATCAACATTTATATTTGTATGTTTAGTGTTTATTAAACTGTTGACGTCACAAACATGTTTTATAATTCATCTATTTGTTTACTTTATTCACTCTTTTTACTCTTCCTTCATCTTCAATGTCAAAATGTTTGAACTATGTCAGTTAAATATTTTTTTTTTGTTGTTATTGTGTTAAAATAATAAATGTTTTCATCTGCAGATGCTGTTTTCTGTGAAAGTGTTGAAGAACGAAGTCCAGAAGACAAACAGAGCAGAGCCAAACAAACGTTTGAGGAGATGATGAAGTACCTGCCAGGTATTCACACACTCTAACTATATATATATAGAAGTGATATTAATAATAATATACCTGTAAATAAGTGATATTAATGATAATACACCTGTAAATAAGTGATATTAATGATAATATACCTGTAAATAAGTGATATTAATGATAATATACCTGTAAATAAGTGATATTAATGATAATATACCTGTAAATAAGTGATATTAATGATAATATACCTGTAAATAAGTGATATTAATGATAATATACCTGTAAATAAGTGATATTAATGATAATATACCTGTAAATAAGTGATATTAATGATAATATACCTGTAGATAAATGATATTAATGATAATATACCTGTAAATAAGTGATATTAATGATAATATACCTGTAAATAAGTGATATTAATGATAATATACCTGTAGATAAATGATATTAATGATAATATACCTGTAAATAAGTGATATTAATGATAATATACCTGTAAATAAGTGATATTAATGATAATACACCTGTAAATAAGTGATATTAATGATAATATACCTGTAAATAAGTGATATTAATGATAATATACCTGTAGATAAATGATATTAATGATAATATACCTGTAAATAAGTGATATTAATGATAATATACCTGTAAATAAGTGATATTAATGATAATATACCTGTAAATAAGTGATATTAATGATAATATACCTGTAGATAAATGATATTAATGATAATATACCTGTAAATAAGTGATATTAATGATAATATACCTGTAAATAAGTGATATTAATGATAATATACCTGTAAATAAGTGATATTAATGATAATATACCTGTAAATAAGTGATATTAATGATAATACACCTGTAAATAAGTGATATTAATGATAATACACCTGTAAATAAGTGATATTAATGATAATATACCTGTAAATAAGTGATATTAATGATAATATACCTGTAGATAAATGATATTAATGATAATATACCTGTAAATAAGTGATATTAATGATAATATACCTGTAAATAAGTGATATTAATGATAATATACCTGTAAATAAGTGATATTAATGATAATATACCTGTAAATAAGTGATATTAATGATAATATACCTGTAAATAAGTGATATTAATGATAATATACCTGTAAATAAGTGATATTAATGATAATATACCTGTAGATAAATGATATTAATGATAATATACCTGTAAATAAGTGATATTAATGATAATACACCTGTAAATAAGTGATATTAATGATAATACACCTGTAAATAAGTGATATTAATGATAATACACCTGTAAATAAGTGATATTAATGATAATATACCTGTAGATAAATGACATTAATGATAATATACCTGTAGATAACTGATATTAATGATAATACACCTGTAAATAAGTGATATTAATGATAATATACCTGTAAATAAGTGATATTAATGATAATATACCTGTAGATAACTGATATTAATGATAATATACCTGTAAATAAGTGATATTAATGATAATATACCTGTAAATAAGTGATATTAATGATAATATACCTGTAAATAAGTGATATTAATGATAATATACCTGTAGATAAGTGATATTAATGATAATATACCTGTAAATAAGTGATATTAATGATAATATACCTGTAAATAAGTGATATTAATGATAATATACCTGTAGATAAGTGATATTAATGATAATATACCTGTAGATAAGTGATATTAATGATAATATACCTGTAGATAACTGATATTAATGATAATATACCTGTAGATAAGTGATATTAATGATAATATACCTGTAAATAAGTGATATTAATGATAATATACCTGTAGATAAGTGATATTAATGATAATACACCTGTAAATAAGTGATGTTAATGATAATATACCTGTAAATAAGTGATATTAATGATAATATACCTGTAGATAAGTGATATTAATGATAATATACCTGTAGATAAGTGATATTAATGATAATATACCTGTAAATAAGTGATATTAATGATAATATACCTGTAGATAAATGATATTAATGATAATATACCTGTAAATAAGTGATATTAATGATAATATACCTGTAGATAACTGATATTAATGATAATATACCTGTAAATAAGTGATATTAATGATAATATACCTGTAAATAAGTGATATTAATGATAATACACCTGTAAATAAGTGATATTAATGATAATATACCTGTAAATAAGTGATATTAATGATAATATACCTGTAGATAAGTGATATTAATGATAATATACCTGTAAATAAGTGATATTAATGATAATACACCTGTAAATAAGTGATATTAATGATAATATACCTGTAAATAAGTGATATTAATGATAATATACCTGTAAATAAGTGATATTAATGATAATATACCTGTAAATAAGTGATATTAATGATAATACACCTGTAAATAAGTGATATTAATGATAATATACCTGTAAATAAGTGATATTAATGATAATATACCTGTAAATAAGTGATATTAATGATAATATACCTGTAAATAAGTGATATTAATGATAATACACCTGTAAATAAGTGATATTAATGATAATATACCTGTAAATAAGTGATATTAATGATAATATACCTGTAAATAAGTGATATTAATGATAATATACCTGTAGATAAGTGATATTAATGATAATATACCTGTAAATAAGTGATATTAATGATAATATACCTGTAAATAAGTGATATTAATGATAATATACCTGTAGATAAGTGATATTAATGATAATATACCTGTAAATAAGTGATATTAATGATAATATACCTGTAAATAAGTGATATTAATGATAATATACCTGTAAATAAGTGATATTAATGATAATATACCTGTAGATAAGTGATATTAATGATAATATACCTGTAAATAAGTGATATTAATGATAATATACCTGTAAATAAGTGATATTAATGATAATATACCTGTAAATAAGTGATATTAATGATAATATACCTGTAGATAAGTGAATCTAGTTTTAATAATTTCACTAGTTTAAATATTTGCTCATATTTAAAATACAAAAGTTACTTTCCCAAAATACTGTTTTTATTCTTTTGGAGGAAAATTAACTGATCAACATAAAAAAACACTAATGTCACTGATTTGATCAAAACTGTTTGTGATGCTGGTGTCTGGTTTACAGAGGGTCAGGGGTCAGAGGTCAGGGTTTACAGAGGTATTTTTAAAGTCATAACAGCAGGAGACTCACAGTGGATCCAGTCCAGCACAGGTCCACTTTACAAACCCTAACATTAGACCCATGGTTAAACATTCTCTACTTTTATTTTCATTTGAACACAAACCACATCAGAGTTACTCATAGAGTAAAATCTGTTTCATCACAGCAGCATGTTAGATGTTAGCACTAAAGTCCTCATGTGTTTTGTAAATATGTGGACTGATATAAAGCTTCAAAATAAAACTATTTGGCTCTGTGGATCAACCATGGATCCACCGTTTCATCATAAATGTGCTTTTATTTTGTCACTTCCTGTCCGCTACCCGCATTTCCTTTAACTTAACCTCCGTCCGCGCCAGCAAAAAAAGCAGATAAACATCCGATTGGAAGTTTTAATGTGTATACATTTATGATCGGTGCCTGGACCTGAGGAAACAGATTAACGGCCGTAAATCTGACCATTTGTAGGTTTTTACTGATTCACTCAGATCTTATATGATGCAGACTGATAATAGATTTGAATCAGTTTATCTTTACACACCTAATACACACATATATATATATATATATATATATATATATATATATATATATATATATATATATATATGTTTATATATGTGTTTATATATGTGTTTATATATATGTTTATATATATGTTTATATATGTGTTTATATATGTGTTTATATATATGTTTATATATATGTTTATATATGTGTTTATATATATATGTTTATATATATGTTTATATATGTGTTTATATATGTGTTTATATATGTGTTTATATATGTGTTTCAGTAGTTTGTGTTTGTTTCCTCAGACTTTGTGGGTAAATGCATCGGTGAAGAGGCAAAGTATGAAGGTGTTCGTCTGCTGTTTGATGGTTTACAACAACCATTGCTGAACAAACAGGTGAGAAAACACTGAGGGCGGAGCTACAGGTGAGAAAACACCTGAGGGCGGAGCTAATGGTGAGAAAACACCTGAGGGCGGAGCTAATGGTGAGAAAACACCTGAGGGTGGAGCTACAGGTGAGAAAACACCTGAGGGCGGAGCTACAGGTGAGAAAACACAAGAGGGCGGAGCTACAGGTGAGAAAACACAAGAGGGCGGAGCTACAGGTGAGAAAACACAAGAGGGCGGAGCTAATGGTGAGAAAACACCTGAGGGCGGAGCTACAGGTGAGAAAACACCTGAGGGCGGAGCTAAAGGTGAGAAAACACCTGAGGGCGGAGCTGATATAATTTTAACAAATCACTGTTGGTCTTTTTTCGTCCATGTCAGAGGAACTGGACTAAAAATATAACATCACTGAAAACACTTTGACAAGCGCTGGTCTGGACCATGTGATGCAAATGTGTTAAATGTTTTCTCTGCTCAATGTGTTTTTGACTTTGTTCATTTTAGTTTGACACCTACATGTTGACAGTTTAAATAAATCAAACACATTTGACCAGTGTGTGATGGTTCATGACGACACAACACCTGCCCTGTTTTTATTTTCACCTGTTCTGAACCAGAGAAAAACTGTAAAAAACTAGAAAAAAATACAGAAAACTGTAGAAAAACTGTCAAGAAACTGTAGAAAAACTGCAGAAAACTATAGGAAAATGCAGAAAAACTGTAGAAAATTGCAGAATAACTGTAGAAAACTATAGAAAATTGGAGAAAAACTTCAAAAAAATTTACAAAATTGTATAAAACTTTAGAAAACTGTAGAAAAATGCAGAAAACTTTGGAAAAACTATAGAAAACTACAGAAAACTGAAAACACTGCGGAAAAACTTTAGAAACTTGAGAAAAACTGTAGAAAACTAGAGATGTATCTATCTATATATATATATATATATATATATATATATATATATATATATATATATATATATATATATATGTATGTATATATAATTCAATTCAATTTTATTTATAAAGCCCTAAATCACAACAAAGTCGTCTCAGAGGGCTTTACAAAAACATAATCAACTACAGAAATACATGAAAAGTCCCAAGCATCCCCTGTCCTTAGACCCTCCCCCTGTCCTTAGACCCTCCCCCTGTCCTTAGACCCTCCCCCTGTCCTTAGACCCTCCCCCTGTCCTTAGACCCTCCTTCTCAGCAGAAAAAACTTCCAAACCCAGTGGGAAAAAGAAGAAATCTTGAGGAGAACCACATTGAAGGACAGATCCACTCCCATGGACGGACAGACTATAGATGAACGTCCATTTATAAATGAAGGAGGGGGGGGCTGGTCCAGACAGGCAGGGGCGGTGGTCCGGGGTCACAGGTCGGCACAGGTGAGATACTGCAGATCCTGTCGTCCATGGCTCCCGTGCAGGCACTGTCAGGAGAGCCACCACTCCCCCCAGGGGGGGAGGGGGGAAAGGGGACACCAGGTGACTAGTCATGAACAGACTTGGTATGAAAGATATGTTATAAAAATGACAGAAACAGATGTGAGGGAGAGAAAGAGAAGAAAGAACTCAGTGTCTGTACTTCCCCCAGCATGGTAACTAAAGGCTTTTAGTTGAGCCTTTAGTTACCATGGTTACTGTCTTATGGAATCATCTTCCCTTTAATATTAAAAACGCAGAAACAGTCTCTACATTTAAAATTAGGCTTAAAACATTCCTGTTTGAGAAAGACTATGGTCAGGTTAGTTAAAAATGATGTGACTCATATATCATGTATACATGATGTATGAGTCACAGTTCAGTCTAGGCTGCCCTAGGAGTTAGAATGCTGGGGGAAGTACAGACACTGAGTTCTTTCTTCTCTTTCTCTCTCTCACACCTGTTTCTGTCATTTTTATAACATATCTTTCATACCAAGTCTGTTCATGACTAGTCACCTGGTGTCCCCTTTCCCCCCTCCCCCCCTGGGGGGAGTGGTGGCTCTCCTGACAGTGTCTGCACGGGAGCCATGGACGACAGGATCTGGAGTATCTCGCCTGTGCTGACCTGTGACCCCGGACCCCTGTCTGTCTGGACCAGCCCCCCTTCCTTCATTTATATATGGACGTTCATCTACAGTCTGTCCGTCCATGGGAGTGGATCTGTCCTTCAATGTGGTTCTCCTCAACATTTCTTCTTTTTCCCACTGGGTTTGGAAGTTTTTTCTGCTGAGAAGGAGGGTCTAAGGACAGGGGGAGGGTCTAAGGACAGGGGGAGGGTCTAAGGACAGGGGGAGGGTCTCAGGACAGGGGATGCTTGGGACTTTTCATGTATTTCTGTAGTTGATTATGTTTTTGTAAAGCCCTCTGAGACGACTTTGTTGTGATTTAGGGCTTTATAAATAAAATTGAATTGAATTGAATATCCAGTAATTAATGAAGTGTTAATTATATTTAGGACAGTGTTAATAATTAGGGGCAGAATCTGTTTAAAGAGTTTAGTTGTAATTGGATCTAAGAGGCAGGTGATGATTTGGAAGACATGATAATAGATATGACATCAGTTTGGTCTACAGTGGTGAAATTATTTAGTGTTACAGAGGGATTTATAAAAAGGCCTAGGTTTGAAACCACTGCTTTTTCTGATCTAATATTTGGGAGAAATGTGTCTATTTTGTCTCTAATAGTTGATATTTTATTGTTAAAGAACTGCAGGAAATCATCAGAATGGAGCGTGGATGGAATAACTGGTTCCACGGAGGTGTGTCTGTTTGTCAGTTTGGCTACAGTACTGAACAGGAATCTAGGATTATTCTGGTTTTCTTCTATTATGGATGAGTAATATCTAGTTTTGGCTGTACGCAAAGATGGATTATACTTTATTAAGATATTTTTACAGCCATTGAGAGAATCTTCTGAATTGGATCGGTGCCATTGCCTCTAATTTACGTGTTGTTTGTTTAATGGAGCGAGTGTCAGCGTTGTACCATGGGGAGGTTCATTTAATCTTAGTAGTTTTTAACTGAAGGAGGTGACTGTATCTAACGTAGTTTGTAGTGTGAGCATGGTACTATCGACTAACTCATCACTTATACTGGGACTAAATGTGTCCTTTACATAATCACATGACATAGACACAAATAGTGACTGAATTAACTCTTTATACTTTGAGACAGCACGGTCACATAGTATCCTTTTCATTTGTGTTTTAATCACTGAGGTAGAAATATCCTCAAACAACTCTATAGGATTGTATAGGATTTTAGAAGGGTTCCACCCACTCCTTTTAAACATGCTTGGTTGTTTTTTTAATGTATGTTTTCTTTTTCGTTCTTATTATATTTTTTTATGTTCAAATCAATCAAATCAAACATAGACTGATGGATCAGGTGAGCGCTTGAGCAGCTGTTGTTTGTTTCCAGATGACGTACGTCCTGCTGGACATCGTGGTGCAGGAACTATTTCCTGAACTGAACAAGGTACAAACTCTGACCACAGCTTCACTCATACGCTCTAACTACACTAGTTTTCACATTATAAGTCACAGTTGTTTTCATAGTCATGAGTGTGACTTGTATGTGAACGTATGTGTATGTGGGTCCACAGCAGACCCACATGGGAACACTCATTTATTGTGTTTTTGTTTTTTCTTCAGACGGTGTCGAAACAGACGGTGATGGTGTGAATCTGATCAATTATCTACAGGATCAATCAATAACGTGCAACATTCCACCGTAGAAGAACCAATAAATGTGTGTATTTATTATCAACCAACACATGGAAGAGTTTTTGTTCTGAAAAATATGTGAAAAAACTACAAAAGAACTGGAAGGAAAAGAATTGACAGTTTTTTGTTTCATTTTCTTTATTTTAAAACATGACAGTATTTTCTGCAGCATAAGGTGAACTGTCAATGAATGGGTTATTTTGGTTTTTCATTTATAAGGTTTTTTAAGAGAAGCCATAAAATGATGATTATAACATTTTCTTAAACTTGGTAATGATTCCTTGGTTCTTTTAAAAATAGATATATTTTACATTTTATTCTTTTATTTATATATGTATTTTAAACAAACAGATGCCAGGGTTCTGTGACCATATTCGCTTCTTCCAGTTTTTTGTGCGTCTCCTAATCAAAAACACAGGAAATAGTTTCCACTGAATGTTATGGGCTGACTTTCTGCCTCATTAACTGTTGCCATGGAGACGCCTCAGACAGTGGACGCCTTGTTCTGGGCTCAGAACAGGCCTGGACTGGGCTGTGGTCTGCAGAGGTCAAAGGTCAGGACTGGGCTGTGGTCTGCAGAGGTCAAAGGTCAGGATGCAATCAGACACTTCCTTCACAGGGAAGGAAAACAGGAAGTGAAGGTTGAGAGTTGAAGAAGCAGACGAACTGTTCCATTAGTGGAAATAATCACAATCTAGTTTCATTATTTTATTTTCTGACAAACGTCTAAAGTTTGACTTTTTATTTCTGAATTTTGACTTAACTTAATGCTCCTTATAGTTCAGAAAATACAGTAAAACGTCATGTGAATAAACACAGTAACTACAAAAGTACTGTGAGAGCCACCATGGAGGTTATGTGTTTGTCTGTCTGCCTGTCTGTCTGCCTGTCTGTCTGCCTGTTTCTACATTGCAGTACATGGAGAATAACTTTCACAGTGATCCACATTCCAGGATCATCCCCAAAATCTAATCATTTGTTCCTTTTGACACTAACAACACTTCAGGACATTTTCATCAACATCTGTCCATCACTTTGTGAGTGATCTTGCTAACAGGCAGACAGACAGGCAGGCAGACAGGTAGACAGACAGAGGTAAACAGACAGACAGACAGGTAGGTAGACAGACAAACATATAACCTCCTTAGTGGAGGAAAAAATCAAACCTAAACTATCACTGACTTCAGCCTAAACCACTGACGATTATAACGATGATAAAACCTGAGGCAGAATCTTCTACTGACAGAAAACATCTGGTTTTCGTTTCCAGCTGTTTTTGTCAGAATCAAAGTGGACGTTAGAGGAACTGTAAAATTTAAAGAAGCAGCTCCTGCTTTCTTCATCCTGGACATCAGAACTGTGGACAGTAACGTCTGAGGTTCTACTGACCCATAAACTAAACATGACTTCATCTGTTCTAATGTGTTTGATATTTGTCTGAATAAGAATCCAACAGTTACATTAAAAATGACATTTAGCAAAAGTTAGCAGGACACCGTCTTCAGTACCAATATGAATTTCTCAGATTTTCAGAAAGTGTCAAAAATACATCACGTCTTACGAATTCTGACTGATTTGTCCAAAATCTGACTTTTTTCTCCTAATTTTCAGGTTTTTCTCCAAATAATGACTGTGTTCACAGAACTTTTCCATTTGTATTCAGACAAATATCACAACATTATCAAAACAAATGGACTTATTTTACAGTTTTATATTTAGTTTCACTATAACCACAGACACATGAATATCCTGAATATGCAGAATTACTTTACTATCAATACCACTAATTCTGTCCCTAAAATCTTTCCATATAGAAAGAAGGTCCTGGTGGAGGTGTAACAGGTCCCCCGGGGTGTAACAGGTCTCTCGGGGTGTAACAGGTCCCCCAGGGTGTAACAGGTCTCTCGGGGTGTAACAGGTCTCTCAGGGTATAACAGGTCTCTCGGGGGGTAACAGGTCTCTCAGGGTATAACAGGTCTCTCGGGGTGTAACAGGTCTCTCGGGGTGTAACAGGTCTCTCAGGGTATAACAGGTCTCTCAGGGTATAACAGGTCTCTCAGGGTATAACAGGTCTCTCGGGGTGTAACAGGTCTCTCAGGGTATAACAGGTCTCTCAGGGTATAACAGGTCTCTCGGGGTGTAACAGGTCTCTCGGGGTATAACAGGTCTCTCGGGGGGTAACTGGTCTCTCGGGGTGTAACAGGTCTCTCGGGGTTTAGCAACTTTCTCATAGAGTCCAGACCAGGACCAGACAGACCAGGGACATCGTAAAAGTCAGTGCCGGCGTACAAGTCCAGGTATCGCTGGAGATTCGGATTCGTCCTTCGACAGACGGATAAACCACTTGTCTTTTCATCAGGTATTTGGAGACAACAGAAATGTCCAGGTCACCTAGCAACGCAAAAAAACAAAACATGTAAATATTTCATCATAAAAAGAGGATTTCTATCCATATCTACACACATATAAAAACATCTGTCACATTAAAGCCAGAAGACCAAAGCCACAACTGTAATATGGAGAAGAATGACAAAAGAACCAGCGCTGGTCGTGTTGTGAGGTTCACAGATGGAAAAGTCAACAAGGTTCAAGTGTTAAGTCTATGTGAAAGAAACGAGCTTTTCCTACATTTTGATGTATAATTTATCAGTAAAACCAAAGAAATGTGAATTTAATTAAGAGTTATTTGTAGATTTGTGACAGAATCACCCTCCGTCTGTTTACAGCTGATTTTAGCCAATCAGCTGTCAGCGTTAGGGGGCGTGGCTGTATCTGGGCAGAAAAACAGAGACAGAGAGAAAAGGAGCAGAGCCAGAGCTCAGAAACTATATATATATATATATATATATATATATATATATATATATATATATATATATATATATATATATATATATATGTGTGTGTGTGTGAGAAATAGAGATAATATATATAAATAATAAATAGATAAATCTACTCGTGTCATTTTCTGCCTCAGTCTGTGTGTGAATGATGGAGACTCACTCCCTAATAATAATAACAATAATAATAATAATAATAACAATAATAATAATAATTATAACAATAGTAATAATAATAATAATATCATTTCTATAGCACTTTTTTATCCACTCAAAGCACTATACATTATTGATCCATTATTCATTCACTCTCACACACTCGCTCTGGTGGTGATAAACTACATATGTGTCCACAGTGGTCCTGGGGCAGACTGACAGAAGACTGGAAGACATTGTGTACCTATGGCCCCTCCCACCACCACACAACTATAAAATATAAATAAACAATTGTTAACAACCTTAAACAACTGTAAACCACCTTAAACAATTGTAAACAACTGTTAACAATTGTAAACCCTTGTCATTAAAGGAACCCTTAATAGATCAGAGGAACCCTTTATAGACCAGAGGAACCCTTTAAAAACCAGAGGAACCATTTATAGACCATAGGAACCCTTTATAGACCAGAGGAACCCTTTAAAAACCAGAGGAACCATTTATAGACCATAGGAACCCTTTATAGACCAGAGGAACCCTTTATAGACCAAAGGAACCATTTAAAGACCATAGGAACCCTTTATAGACCAGTGGAACCATTTAAAGACCATAGGAACCCTTTATAGACCAGAGGAACCCTTCATAGATCAGAGGAACCCTTTATAGACCAGAGGAACCCTTTAAAAACCAGAGGAACCATTTATAGACCATAGGAACCCTTTATAGACCAGAGGAACCCTTTATAGACCAAAGGAACCATTTAAAGACCATAGGAACCCTTTATAGACCAGTGGAACCATTTAAAGACCATAGGAACCCTTTATAGACCAGAGGAACCCTTCATAGATCAGAGGAACCCTTTAAAGACCAGAGGAACCCTTTAAAGGCCAGAGGAACCCTTTATAGATCAGAGGAACCCATATAGACCAGCAGTTCTGGGTCCAACTCACCGCTGTTGTGTTTCAGCTTCTCTGTTTTGATCATACTGAAACCATCTCCGCCAATGACCAGGTACGATGGCAGGACGATCTTGTAGACCTTCTGGTCCTGGACCGGTTGGTACTCGGGGACCCTGCAGTCCACGCACAGGATCCTCAGGGTCTTCACCCGATGTCCTTGAGGTTTGGACAAGTCATACTCCACCTGAAACCCTGGAGGACCAAGACCACATCAGACCAGATTTGGACAAACAGGAAGTGGATTCTGCTTCTTTGGACTTTTATGTCGCAGGTTCTGCTTAATTTATGTTTCTTATTAAACCAAAGCAGGTTCTGGGAGAATGGTCTTCCCTGGTAAAGGTACCAACCCAGGATCTGGTTCAATTCGACTGCTTACGCGTATTTGCGGCAAGATTTGCAGCTCTAATGCCCCGGATGCTCCAACGCGCTGCAGCAACGCATCCAACGTGCCACCCTGCACAAATCTGCGTCCAAATGCATCTCTCCGTTGACTTTGTATGTAATCTTGATGCGTGAATGTGGAAATTAGCAATCATGGTGGCCGTACCATTAAACTGGAGCAGTTCTTGATCCCATGGCCTGCCCTGACCCAGAAGCCGAGGCCAGTAACGGCCAATTTATGCTTAGAAGCCAAGTCATCTGCGAAGAGTCACATATATGTCGTGGAGACTTTAGCCCTGTTGCAGAGAGTTCTGCACACCTCCCAAAAAATGTGACCCACCGCAGAGAAGACCAGAAAAGAGGCCTCTGATTGGACCATTCCACACCCTCTGATTGGTCCATTCAACTTCCACTTCCCTACTTCTCCGTCTTGTTTTGTGAACAGGAGCACCATTGTTGAAGACAACTCGTGTGAAGATGGATTTGGTTGAGTGTTTGAGGAAGTGGAAGAATCTGCAAGACCAGTTTGTTCAACAACAGAAGGGTCTGATGTGAAAAAGGGGTGGGGCTCCAGGTAGGAAACCCTAGTGAGTTTGTGAGAGTATCCCTTGTGTTGTGGCAGTGAAGAGCGCACGCCATGTACTCCCCACTCCGACATATACAAATATTTGCGACAAGTTAACTGCGGCATTTTTCTGCGAGAGCATGCCGAGCCCTTAAGGGTTGAAACCCAGGATCTAGTTCAACTCTAGAGGCTGTGACCTGAACCCGACATGGCCCAATAAGTGACCAGTGTTCAGAGACTGAAACCAATGCTACTATGGCCACAGTGAATCAAAAGACCAACTTTACCTGGAACTTCAAAGAACCTCAGTTTGTTTCCACTGATATTAACAGGAAAAAATGTCCCTTTGAGCCCAGATTTTCAGTTTCCCGGCTAGAACCCAAGAGTCCATATGACGCCAAGACCAGAATGCTGAAATTATGGATGAAAATAGGGGACCAGAGGGTGAAGACCTACCGGAGACCTGCAGGAATTCGCCAGTTCCTTGACCATGACGTCGGATCGAGTGTTCGAAAGCCTTCCGCAATGTGGACCCGTTGAGCTTCACTAGGTCATAGGTTCCTCCAAAGGGTAGAACGGAGATCAGGTCCTTCATGGTAATGGAACCTGTAGACCAGAATGAGGACAAGATCTTAGAAAGATCAGGACCATGAGACGCATGTAGTTTTTTGCAGGGTCGGTTCTGGTCAATGTGGTACCCTAGGCCAACACAAGGCCCACACTAGGCCAACACTAGGACATCACAAGGCCAATACTAGGCCAACAGTAGGACAACACTAGGCCAACACTAGGACACCACTAGGCCAACACTAGGACATCACTAGGCCAACACTAGGCCAACACCCCTCTTTCCTTTTAGTGTAATTCTAAATGATCATGTGTAAACATAGTGTCCTACATGTGATGGAGTACGTACTGAGTGTCCATGAATAATCAGTGTCAATGTTAACTTTAATGATTTATTTACTGTATTTTCACACTATAAGGTGAACTGGATTATAAGGAGCATTAAGTGAAGATAAACACAAACAATAACTATAAACATTGTTGGAACACGGAACAAAACACACTCTGATTCTGATATGTGAAACTATAAAAAGAGTCTAAATTATCAGATAAAAAGTTTAAATTCTCAGTCACTAAACACTATCAGATTATTTATTATTATTATTAGTTTCACTGTCAGTACTTTTCAGTTCACCTTATAGTCCAGAAAATACACTACCTTAATATTCTAATTCTGTGGGACTTGGCGCCACCAAGGCATCTGTTTGCCTAGGCGACCGCCTAGTCTGACCCTTATTATTGCGCCTCATGTAATTGATATGAACTATTGATTCCAGTTCAGATAATAGTGAAGTTATATTACACCGTACCGTTCCTCGTCTGTTCGTCGATGGACGTCCGGATGCCACCGGCGTTGAGGATGCAGGCGCTGACGTGGTTCCACTGTTCGCCCTCGGAGAAACCCATGGTGTCATCCACCTGGAGGGAACACCCCCAAATCCCCACATGTGGGTTCTGCTCACAGTTATGGTTTAGCTCGGTTGTCAGTGTTTAGAGGTACCGTCACTAATGTTAAATGGACTGTACTTTAATAGTTCATGAGTTTCACCAGTTGGTGCCCAAAGCGCTTTACAGTTCCTCACATTCTTCCATTCACACACACTCATACACCAGTAGATGGCTGCTGCCCATACACTGGTGCTGCGTGACCCCTGACTGGGATGACCCACTCTACCAACTTAACCACAGCTGCCCACTAGGATACACTATGACCCCCAAAGACGGGTGGCTGTGGCTCAGTTGGTACAGTGGGTCGCCCAATGACCGAGAGGTTGGCAGTTCGTGTCCTGGCTCTGCCTCTCCACATGTCAATGTGACCCACCATGACCCCCTTGGACCAACCATGACGTCTCAGACCCACCATGGCATCACAGAGCAGGTTGCCTAGGTTACACTCTCTGAACCTGCACTCCTCGGCGCTCCCGTTCAGAAACACCAGAGTCTCTCCGACCTCCTGAGCCGAGTAGTTGGACAAGTTCTTCTTCCATTCTTCCACCTGGGCCAGGACCTCTGGATCTGAGGAGAACCAGAACATTTAGAACCTCTGGATCTGAGGAGAGCCAGGTAAAGTCCAGAACATTTAGAAAGTCAGACTGAAGCAGAGGAACCGGTAAGTGTCCAATCAGGTGCTCACCCTGGGGGACGCTGCTGTCCAGGAGGATGGGGTTTCCTCTGGACTCCAACACGTTCCCCTTGGGGTCAAAGGTCACCTTCAGGTACCCCAGGTACTTCCCGAAGGCATAGGCCTGCACCACCGGGACGCTCCGACCGTCCTCCGACTTCACCAGGAATGGATACGGACCCACCGGAACCTCCGAGGACGGAGGATGTCCTGAGGACAGTCACATGATCAACACCTTATTCTGAAGACATTTTAACCCCTAAAGTCCACCTTAAACACCCAAACCTCCACCTGAAAACCCTTAAACACCCAAACTTCCCCTTAAAAACCCCTTAAACACCCAAACTCCACCTTAAAAACCCAGAAACACCTTAAGTCCACCTTAAAAACCCCGAAACACCCTAAGTCCACCTTAAAACCCTGAAACACCCAAAGTCCACCTTAAAAACCCTTAAACACCCAAACTGTTGTGGATTTTCGTCATGGATCAAGGATGTCACCACCAGAAGTTGAGTAGGAAAAGGCTCAGTTTATTTTGACATGTATGTGTCTTTTATCGTCCATTTTCAGATACCAGTCACCCACACTAAACCTGCTCTAAACAGTTCCTTCATGTCATTTGACGTCAGGGCTTGATGTGGTCTAAGAACAGAACATTCACATTTATTTATCTTTATCCTCAGATGGAATTCCAGTCCTTGACAAACTAGACAAACATAGTTTGAGCTGTGAGACCATCTCTACTATAAATTTATGTCTTTATATACATATAGGCAGGGCTCTAAATTAACACCCGCCAAATTAAAATCCATTTTGGCGGGTAGGAAAAAAAACTTACTAGCCACTTTGGCTGGTGGCGCCTGCAGACGCGGTTGTAGCTATGGGCAGGCTGGGCGACGGACCAGGGTGCAATCCTCTATGGGGCTCCAGCATATGACCATCCTATTTTTTTTTATCCTTCCCCTATCTCTTTTTTTTTTCGTCTTGCTTGCTTCGGCCCAGGATCGGCCATTCTAGCACCGCGTGCTAGAACGCGGGCCATTGCGCGTACCAATTGCGTGCAATGGCACTCGCAATGGCACAGCACCCCCTGTGCCCCTGTGCCAGATAATAATATAAATAAAACCATTATTACCATCTTTTATGCATTCTTCCATTGCTGGTTAGTGGGCTGTAGGGATACTTCTGTTTCACAGCATTGCTAATAAGCCCAAATGAATTGATCAAGAAAGTTTATAAAGTGATTAACTAAAAAGTCAATAAATAAATAAATGGGACGTGTGCTGTTAAATGTGTTGACTTTTTTAAATCTGTGGGGGTGAGAAAAGGACAAAGGCTGGAGGGGATATTGTCGAGTCTGAGGTAACGGTAACGCTAACGTAACGCTAACGATATTGTAATATAGGTGAGAACAGTAAAGAAGTGTAAAGAGTGAAAGGTGAGAAAATAAAAAAGCAACAAGATGTGATGTGAGTGTATGTTTACAGATATTTAATGGGGACAGTGGAGATAAAAAGTAAAGTTAGGAGTTAAATGTGAAAATGCAAAAAAAAAATATTTGAAGAAACGATATGGGTACCAATTAACAATGTGTACTGTAATATAGTACAGTATAGTATAGTATAGTATAGTACAGTATAGTATATATAGTACAGTATAGTATATATAGTATAGTATAGTACAGTACAGTATAGTATAGTACAGTATAGTACAGTATAGTATATATAGTATAGTATATTACAGTACAGTATATATAGTATAGTACAGTACAGTATATTATACTATAGTACAGTATAGTATATATAGTATAGTTTAGTACAGTATAGTATAGTATATATAGTATAGTACAGTATAGTATAGTGTATATATAGTATAGTATATATAGCATAGTATAGTACAGTATAGTGTATATAGTATAGTACAGTACAGTATAGTACAGTATAGTATAGTACAGTACAGTAAAGTATAGTATATATAGTATAGTACAGAATAGTATAGTATAGTAAACGGACCTTAATTTATGGCAGAATAGACCAAAGAAATTACCAACAGTAGGCCTAATTTATTTTTATTGATTTTCTAAGATAACTTAGTTTATCATTTTTCATCATGAGTCATGACGTCGTGTCTGTTTACCAATGACAACAAATGACAAACGTGAACAGGACACATTAATTGCCAGTTTTCAAGTAGAAATATCTTTTCCAGAGCACATTACTGCAGCATTAGCAGCTCTTATCTACTTAGTTACGTTAGCTAACGTTAAGCTAACACAATAACTTGACTGTGAGAAATAATTATATAGCCTAAACGTTACCTCAGTAAACATGATCAACACAGTAAACTGTGACATAAAAAACGCTTGTTCCTAAATGAAGTTAATAAAAAAATAACTTACTTTGAGTTGCTTTATTAGGTTAGATGTAGTGTCTCACACACACACGCACACACTTCTCTCACACACACACACACACACACACACACTCATTTACACATATATTTTACTTTCTTCTTACTAGGATCAGTCTGTCACTCAGTGTGCCTGAGCGCGTGCAGGCACTTGTGCAGAGATCAGCAGGTTGCCAGGTAGGAGAGACATTGTTTCGCTAAACAGGTTATTCAATTCAATTCAATTCAATTCAATTTTATTTATAAAGCCCTAAATCACAACAAAGTCGTCTCACAGGGCTTTACAAAAACATAATCAACTACAGAAATACATGAAAAGTCCCAAGCATCCCCTGTCCTTAGACCCTCCCCCTGTCCTTAGACCCTCCCCCTGTCCTTAGACCCTCCTTCTCGGCAGAAAAAACTTCCAAACCCAGTGGGAAAAAGAAGAAATCTTGAGGAGAACCACATTGAAGGACAGATCCACTCCCATGGACGGACAGACTGTAGATGAACGTCCATGTATAAATGAAGGAAGGGGGGCTGGTCCAGACAGGCAGGGGCGGTGGTCCGGGGTCACAGGTCAGCACAGGCGAGATACTCCAGATCCTGTCGTCCATGGCTCCCGTGCAGGCACTGTCAGGAAAGCCACCACTCCCCCCAGGGGGGGAGGGGGGAAAGGGGACACCAGGTGACTAGTCATGAACAGACTTGGTATGAAAGATATGTTATAAAAATGACAGAAACAGGTGTGAGGGAGAGAAAGAGAAGAAAGAACTCAGTGTCTGTACTTCCCCCAGCATTCTAACTCCTAGGGCAGCCTAGACTGAACTGTGACTCATACATCATGTATACATGATATATGAGTCACATCATTTTTAACTAACCTGACCATAGTCTTTATCAAACAGGAATGTTTTAAGCCTGATTTTAAATGTAGAGACTGTTTCTGCATCTTTAATATTAAAGGGAAGATGATTCCATCAGACAGTAACCATGGTAACTAAAGGCTCTAGCTCCTACTGTACTTTTAGAAACCCTAGGAACTTTCAATAAACCTGCATTCTGAGAACGAAGGGTTCTATTGGGTTGGTACGGAACCAGATCATCTTTAAGATAAGAGGGGCCCATACCATTAATGGTTTTATATGTAACACATTCAGTACGATGTAAAACAAAATTATGTTCCATACATGATCTCTGGCAACCGGAGAACATCGGCCAAAACCTACGTGACTTCACATTTTTTTCGATGTTCAGACTTGAATTACGGGAGATTACCGGGAGAAATGACAGAACGGGAGGGGGGAGGGAGATGGGTCTGAAATACGGGAGACTCCCGGGAAAAACGGGAGTGTTGGTAGGTATGATTTTAACTACTTCGCTGAAGTAAAAAAAAAAACACGAGTAATCCAATGTTATTACTAAAGTAACTGTATTCTAAATACTAGGTTTAATAGCAGAAACTGTAACGGAATACAGTTACTCATAATTAGTATTCTAAATACGTAACGGCGGTACATGTATTCCGTTACTACTCAACACTGAGTATATATAGTATAGTATAGTACAGTATAGTATATATAGTACAGTACAGTACAGTACAGTATAGTATAGTACAGTATAGTACAGTACAGTACAGTATAGTATAGTATAGTACAGTATAGTATATATAGTATAGTACAGTATAGTATAGTATAGTACAGTACAGTATATATAGTATAGTACAGTATAGTATAGTATAGTACAGTGCAGTATAGTATATATGGTATAGTATAAATAGTATAGTTTAGTACAGTATAGTATAGTGTATATATAGTATAGTATAGTACAGTATAGTATATATAGTATAGTGAGTATTGTATAAATTGTAATATAGGTGACAAAAGTAAAGAAGTGTTAACAGTGAAAGGTGAGAAAATGTAAAAGCAATAAGTTTTAAGAGTTAAATGTGAAAATGTAAAAAAAATGTGATCATATGTTTAAAGAAATGAATTATTTCAAGAGGAAAAGGTTAAATAAAATGATTTAATGAAATTTTAAGGCGTATGTCTCATTTTGGTTAGGGGAAAAAATGGCTAGTTGAATTTCGGATTGGCTAGTAAGATAAAAAATCTACTAGCCACATTGGCTGATGATGAAAAAAGTTAATTTAGAGCCCTGTATATATATATATATATATATATATATATATATATATATATATATATATATATATATAAATAAAAATGTTCCTCTCGCCCCACGTGGGCGGTGTCTCCTTCAGACTCGGGTCCTCTACCAGAGGGGGTTCTCCCATCTTGACCCTTGACCTCCAGTCCATACTCTTTACAGATGTTCCTGTACAGTATGTCCTCTACCTGGTTATGCCTCTCCATGTATGCCTTACCTGCCACCATCTTACACCTGCTGTGATGTGCTGGACTGTTTCAGGGGCTTCTCTACACAGCCTACACCTGGGGTCCTGTCTGATGTGGTAGACTCCGGCCTCTTTTGCTCTGGTGTTCAGGGCTTGTTCTTGTGCAGCCATGAGTAGCGCCTCTGTGCTGTCCTTTAGTCCAGCCTTTTCCAGCCACTGGTATGTCTTTTCCATATCAGCCACTTCCTCAATTTGTCGATGGTACACGCCATGCAAGGGTTTGTCCCTCCATGATAGCCCCTCTGGTTCCTCGACCTTACTGGGCTTTTGTTGCCTGAGGCATTCACTTAGCAGTTGGTCATTGGGGGCCATTTTCTTGATGTATTCCTGGAGGTTCGCCGTTTCCTCCTGGACAGTAGTTCTGACACTTACTAGTCCTCGGCCCCCTTCCTTTCGCTTAGTGTACAGCCTCAGGACACTGGACTTGGGGTGGAACCCTCCATCCATGTTAAGGAGTTTTCTTGTCTTGATATCAGTGGCTTGTATCTCTTCCAGTGGCCAGGATATTATCCCAGCTGGGTATCTGATTACTGGCAGGGCATAGGTGTTAATGGTCTGGATCTTATTTTTGCCGTTCAGCTGACTTTTCAGGACCTGTCTTACCCTCTGTAGGTATTTGGCTGTGGCTGACTTCCCAGCTGCCTCCTCATGATTACCATTTGTCTGTGGGATCCCTAGGTATTTGTAACTTTCCTGCACATCTGTGATATTCCCTTCAGGTAGGTCAACCCCTTCAGTTGTGATCACCTTTCCTCTTCTAGATATCATCCGCCCACATTTATCTAGTCCCAATAACATCCCAATGTCTTTGCTGTAGATCCGGGTGAGGTGAATTAGGGAATCAATGTCACGCTCATTCTTGGCATACAGCTTGATGTCATCCATGTAGAGGAGGTGGTTGATGGATGTTCCACTTCGGAACTGGTATCCGAAGCCACTCTTTAAGATGATCTGGCTGAGGGGGTTTAGGCCTATGCAGAACAGCAGGGGGGACAGAGCATCTCCTTGGTAAATGCCGCATCTGATGTTCACCTGTGCAATTGGCTTTGAGTTGACCTCCAGAGTTGTCTTCCACAGCCTCATTGAGTTCTGGATGAACTCTCTTAGTGTCCTGTTGATGTTATACAGTTTTAAGCATTCCAGTATCCATGTATGTGGCATTGAGTCATAGGCTTTCTTGTAATCAATCCAGGCAGTGCACAGGTTAGTGTTCCTCGTCTTTCAATCTCGGGCAATTGCCCTGTCAACCAGTAGCTGGTGTTTGGCTCCCCTGGTGTTGTTGCCTATTCCTTTCTGTGCTCTGCTCATGTATTGCTCCATGTGCCTACTCATCTTAGCCACTATATATATATATATATATATATATATATATATATATATATATATATATATATATATATATATATATATATATATCCTTCATTCCCCCCTTTGATAATTATCAATTTCATTTCCCAGTTCAATGTAAGTAAGGGTGAAAAACCTTCCAGATGTTATTAACAGGAAAAGTCTCTTACGACCCCCAAGTTTTGACCCTTGTGCACATGTTTGTTTATATTTGGAGCGATCACCAGTGGCTTGCATTGAAAAGATGTTGACTAAGATTGATTTACACTGAGCCTTTCAGTAAATTATATAACTATTAATTACATAATAAATTAAATATTGATTAATATGATTATTGATTACCTATTCTATAAAAGAAAATGACACCATTGTCATTTAGGATGGATAAGAACATAACAACAGAGACAGTAGAACTATTGATTAGTGGATGAACAATGAAATAATGAACAATGTTGTTATGAATAAACATGAATATGTATGAATAACTTTGAATTATTAAATATTGAAGAATATAAACAGTCCAGTCCAGTAGTCCATGTCTGTGTTGATCTAAAGTTAACGTCCTTATGTTTGTCAACATCAGTTTCACCTGTCTATAGTTATCACTTTGTCTACAGTTATCACTTTGTCTACAGTTATCACTTTGTCTACAGTTATCACTTTGTCCACAGTTATCACTTTGTCTATAGTTATCACTTTGTCCACAGTTATCACTTTGTCTACCGTTATCACTTTGTCCACAGTTATCACTTTGTCTACCGTTATCACTTTGTCTATAGTTATCACTTTGTCTACAGTTATCACTTTGTCTACCGTTATCACTTTGTCTACAGTTATCACTTTGTCTACAGTTATCGCTTTGTCTATAGTTATCACTTTGTCCACAGTTATCACTTTGCCCACAGTTATCACTTTGCCCACAGTTATCACTTTGTCCACAGTTGTCACTTTGTCTACAGTTATCGCTTTGTCTATAGTTATCACTTTGTCCACAGTTATCACTTTGTCTACTGTTATCACTTTGTCTACAGTTATCACTTTGTCTACAGTTATCACTTTGTCCACAGTTATCACTTTGTCTACAGTTATCACTTTGTCTATAGTTATCACTTTGTCCACAGCTATCACTTTGTCTACCGTTATCACTTTGTCTACAGTTATCGCTTTGTCTATAGTTATCACTTTGTCCACAGCTATCACTTTGTCTACCGTTATCACTTTGTCTACAGTTATCGCTTTGTCTATAGTTATCACTTTGTCCACAGTTATCACTTTGTCTACCGTTATCACTTTGTCTACCGTTATCACTTTGTCTACAGTTATCACTTTGTCTACAGTTATCACTTTGTCTACCGTTATCACTTTGTCTACAGTTATCACTTTGTCTATAGTTATCACTTTGTCCACAGTTATCACTTTGTCTACCGTTATCACTTTGTCTACCGTTATCACTTTGTCTACAGTTATCACTTTGTCTACCGTTATCACTTTGTCTACCGTTATCACTTTGTCTACAGTTATCACTTTGTCTACAGTTATCACTTTGTCTACCGTTATCACTTTGTCTACCGTTATCACTTTGTCTACAGTTATCACTTTGTCTACCGTTATCACTCTGTCTATAGTTATCACTTTGTCTATAGTTATCACTTTGTCTACAGTTATCACTTTGTCTACAGTTATCACTTTGTCTACAGTTATCACTTTGTCTATAGTTATCACTTTGTCTATAGTTATCACTTTGTCTACAGTTATCACTTTGTCTACAGTTATCACTTTGTCTACAGTTATCACTTTGTCTACAGTTATCACTTTGTCTACAGTTATCACTTTGTCTACAGTTATCACTTTGTCTACCGTTATCACTTTGTCTACCGTTATCACTTTGTCTACCGTTATCACTTTGTCTACAGTTATCACTTTGTCTACAGTTATCACTTTGTCTACAGTTATCACTTTGTCTACAGTTATCACTTTGTCTATAGTTATCACTTTGTCTACAGTTATCACTTTGTCTACAGTTATCACTTTGTCTATAGTTATCACTTTGTCTATAGTTATCACTTTGTCTACAGTTATCACTTTGTCTACAGTTATCACTTTGTCTACAGTTATCACTTTGTCTACAGTTATCACTTTGTCTACAGTTATCACTTTGTCTACCGTTATCACTTTGTCTACAGTTATCACTTTGCCCACAGTTATCACTTTGCCCACAGTTATCACTTTGTCCACAGTTGTCACTTTGTCCACAGTTATCACTTTGTCTACCGTTATCACTTTGTCTACCGTTATCACTTTGTCTACAGTTATCACTTTGTCTACCGTTATCACTTTGTCTACCGTTATCACTTTGTCTACAGTTATCACTTTGTCTACAGTTATCACTTTGTCTACCGTTATCACTTTGTCTACAGTTATCACTTTGTCTATAGTTATCACTTTGTCCACAGTTATCACTTTGTCCACAGTTATCACTTTGTCTATAGTTATCACTTTGTCTACAGTTATCACTTTGTCTACAGTTATCACTTTGTCTACAGTTATCACTTTGTCTACAGTTATCACTTTGTCTACAGTTATCACTTTGTCTACCGTTATCACTTTGTCTACAGTTATCACTTTGTCTACAGTTATCACTTTGTCTACCGTTATCACTTTGTCTACAGTTATCACTTTGCCCACAGTTATCACTTTGTCCACAGTTGTCACTTTGTCCACAGTTATCACTTTGTCTACCGTTATCACTTTGTCTACCGTTATCACTTTGTCTACAGTTATCACTTTGTCTACCGTTATCACTTTGTCTACCGTTATCACTTTGTCTACAGTTATCACTTTGTCTACAGTTATCACTTTGTCTACCGTTATCACTTTGTCTACAGTTATCACTTTGTCTATAGTTATCACTTTGTCCACAGTTATCACTTTGTCTACAGTTATCACTTTGTCTACAGTTATCACTTTGTCTACCGTTATCACTTTGTCTACAGTTATCACTTTGTCTACCGTTATCACTCTGTCTATAGTTATCACTTTGTCTATAGTTATCACTTTGTCTACAGTTATCACTTTGTCTACAGTTATCACTTTGTCTACAGTTATCACTTTGTCCACAGTTATCACTTTGTCTACAGTTATCACTTTGTCTACAGTTATCACTTTGTCTACCGTTATCACTTTGTCTACAGTTATCACTTTGTCTACCGTTATCACTTTGTCTACAGTTATCACTTTGCCCACAGTTATCACTTTGCCCACAGTTATCACTTTGTCCACAGTTGTCACTTTGTCCACAGTTATCACTTTGTCTACCGTTATCACTTTGTCTACCGTTATCACTTTGTCTACAGTTATCACTTTGTCTACCGTTATCACTTTGTCTACCGTTATCACTTTGTCTACAGTTATCACTTTGTCTACAGTTATCACTTTGTCTACCGTTATCACTTTGTCTACAGTTATCACTTTGTCTATAGTTATCACTTTGTCCACAGTTATCACTTTGTCTACAGTTATCACTTTGTCTACAGTTATCACTTTGTCTACCGTTATCACTTTGTCTACAGTTATCACTTTGTCTACCGTTATCACTCTGTCTATAGTTATCACTTTGTCTATAGTTATCACTTTGTCTACAGTTATCACTTTGTCTACAGTTATCACTTTGTCTACAGTTATCACTTTGTCTATAGTTATCACTTTGTCTACAGTTATCACTTTGTCTACAGTTATCACTTTGTCTATAGTTATCACTTTGTCTATAGTTATCACTTTGTCTACAGTTATCACTTTGTCTACAGTTATCACTTTGTCTACAGTTATCACTTTGTCTACAGTTATCACTTTGTCTACAGTTATCACTTTGTCTACAGTTATCACTTTGTCTACCGTTATCACTTTGTCTACCGTTATCACTTTGTCTACCGTTATCACTTTGTCTACAGTTATCACTTTGTCTACAGTTATCACTTTGTCTACAGTTATCACTTTGTCTACAGTTATCACTTTGTCCACAGTTATCACTTTGCCCACAGTTATCACTTTGTCCACAGTTGTCACTTTGTCTACAGTTATCGCTTTGTCTATAGTTATCACTTTGTCCACAGTTATCACTTTGTCTACTGTTATCACTTTGTCTACAGTTATCACTTTGTCTACAGTTATCACTTTGTCCACAGTTATCACTTTGTCTACAGTTATCACTTTGTCTATAGTTATCACTTTGTCCACAGCTATCACTTTGTCTACCGTTATCACTTTGTCTACAGTTATCGCTTTGTCTATAGTTATCACTTTGTCCACAGCTATCACTTTGTCTACCGTTATCACTTTGTCTACAGTTATCGCTTTGTCTATAGTTATCACTTTGTCCACAGTTATCACTTTGTCTACCGTTATCACTTTGTCTACCGTTATCACTTTGTCTACAGTTATCACTTTGTCTACAGTTATCACTTTGTCTACCGTTATCACTTTGTCTACAGTTATCACTTTGTCTATAGTTATCACTTTGTCCACAGTTATCACTTTGTCTACCGTTATCACTTTGTCTACCGTTATCACTTTGTCTACAGTTATCACTTTGTCTACCGTTATCACTTTGTCTACCGTTATCACTTTGTCTACAGTTATCACTTTGTCTACAGTTATCACTTTGTCTACCGTTATCACTTTGTCTACCGTTATCACTTTGTCTACAGTTATCACTTTGTCTACAGTTATCACTCTGTCTATAGTTATCACTTTGTCTATAGTTATCACTTTGTCTACAGTTATCACTTTGTCTACAGTTATCACTTTGTCTACAGTTATCACTTTGTCTATAGTTATCACTTTGTCTATAGTTATCACTTTGTCTACAGTTATCACTTTGTCTACAGTTATCACTTTGTCTACAGTTATCACTTTGTCTACAGTTATCACTTTGTCTACAGTTATCACTTTGTCTACAGTTATCACTTTGTCTACCGTTATCACTTTGTCTACCGTTATCACTTTGTCTACCGTTATCACTTTGTCTACAGTTATCACTTTGTCTACAGTTATCACTTTGTCTACAGTTATCACTTTGTCTACAGTTATCACTTTGTCCACAGTTATCACTTTGTCTACAGTTATCACTTTGTCTACAGTTATCACTTTGTCTACCGTTATCACTTTGTCTACAGTTATCACTTTGTCTACCGTTATCACTTTGTCTACAGTTATCACTTTGCCCACAGTTATCACTTTGCCCACAGTTATCACTTTGTCCACAGTTGTCACTTTGTCCACAGTTATCACTTTGTCTACCGTTATCACTTTGTCTACCGTTATCACTTTGTCTACAGTTATCACTTTGTCTACCGTTATCACTTTGTCTACCGTTATCACTTTGTCTACAGTTATCACTTTGTCTACAGTTATCACTTTGTCCACAGTTATCACTTTGTCTACAGTTATCACTTTGTCTACAGTTATCACTTTGTCTACCGTTATCACTTTGTCTACAGTTATCACTTTGTCTACCGTTATCACTCTGTCTATAGTTATCACTTTGTCTATAGTTATCACTTTGTCTACAGTTATCACTTTGTCTACAGTTATCACTTTGTCTACAGTTATCACTTTGTCTATAGTTATCACTTTGTCTATAGTTATCACTTTGTCTACAGTTATCACTTTGTCTACAGTTATCACTTTGTCTACAGTTATCACTTTGTCTACAGTTATCACTTTGTCTATAGTTATCACTTTGTCTACAGTTATCACTTTGTCTACCGTTATCACTTTGTCTACCGTTATCACTTTGTCTACCGTTATCACTTTGTCTACAGTTATCACTTTGTCTACAGTTATCACTTTGTCTACAGTTATCACTTTGTCTACAGTTATCACTTTGTCCACAGTTATCACTTTGTCTACAGTTATCACTTTGTCTACAGTTATCACTTTGTCTACCGTTATCACTTTGTCTACAGTTATCACTTTGTCTACCGTTATCACTTTGTCTACAGTTATCACTTTGCCCACAGTTATCACTTTGCCCACAGTTATCACTTTGTCCACAGTTGTCACTTTGTCCACAGTTATCACTTTGTCTACAGTTATCACTTTGTCTATAGTTATCACTTTGTCCACAGTTATCACTTTGTCTACAGTTATCACTTTGTCTATAGTTATCACTTTGTCTATAGTTATCACTTTGTCTATAGTTATCACTTTGTCTACAGTTATCACTTTGTCTACAGTTATCACTTTGTCTACAGTTATCACTTTGTCCACAGTTATCACTTTGTCTACAGTTATCACTTTGTCTACAGTTATCACTTTGTCCACAGTTATCACTTTGTCTACCGTTATCACTTTGTCTAGTTATCACTTTGTCTAGTTATCACTTTGTCTACAGTTATCACTTTGTCCACAGTTATCACTTTGTCCACAGTTATCACTTTGTCTATAGTTATCACTTTGTCTACAGTTATCACTTTGTCTACAGTTATCACTTTGTCTATAGTTATCACTTTGTCCACAGTTATCACTTTGTCTACAGTTATCACTTTGTCCACAGTTATCACTTTGTCTACCGTTATCACTTTGTCTAGTTATCACTTTGTCTAGTTATCACTTTGTCTACAGTTATCACTTTGTCCACAGTTATCACTTTGTCCACAGTTATCACTTTGTCTATAGTTATCACTTTGTCTACAGTTATCACTTTGTCTACAGTTATCACTTTGTCTACAGTTATCACTTTGTCTACAGTTATCACTTTGTCTACAGTTATCACTTTGTCCACAGTTATCACTTTGTCTACAGTTATCACTTTGTCCACAGTTATCACTTTGTCTATAGTTATCACTTTGTCTATAGTTATCACTTTGTCTATAGTTATCACTTTGTCTATAGTTATCACTTTGTCTATAGTTATCACTTTGTCTACAGTTATCACTTTGTCTACAGTTATCACTTTGTCCACAGTTATCACTTTGTCTACCGTTATCACTTTGTCTAGTTATCACTTTGTCTACAGTTATCACTTTGTCTACAGTTATCACTTTGTCCACAGTTATCACTTTGTCCACAGTTATCACTTTGTCTATACTTATCACTTTGTCTACAGTTATCACTTTGTCTACAGTTATCACTTTGTCTATAGTTATCACTTTGTCCACAGTTATCACTTTGTCTACCGTTATCACTTTGTCTACAGTTATCACTTTGCCCACAGTTATCACTTTGTCCACAGTTATCACTTTGTCCACAGTTATCGCTTTGTCTACAGTTATCGCTTTGTCTACAGTTATCGCTTTGTCTACAGTTATCGCTTTGTTTACAGTTATCGCTTTGTCTACCGTTATCGCTTTGTCTACAGTTATCACTTTGTCCACAGTTATCACTTTGTCTACAGTTATCACTTTGTCTACAGTTATCACTTTGTCTACAGTTATCACTTTGTCTACAGTTATCACTTTGTCTACAGTTATCACTTTGTCCACAGTTATCACTTTGTCCACAGTTATCACTTTGTCTATAGTTATCACTTTGTCTACAGTTATCACTTTGTCCACAGTTATCACTTTGTCCACAGTTATCACTTTGTCTACCGTTATCACTTTGTCTACAGTTATCACTTTGTCTACAGTTATCACTTTGTCCACAGTTATCACTTTGTCCACAGTTATCACTTTGTCTATAGTTATCACTTTGTCTACAGTTATCACTTTGTCTATAGTTATCACTTTGTCTACAGTTATCACTTTGTCTACAGTTATCACTTTGTCTACAGTTATCACTTTGTCTACAGTTATCACTTTGTCCACAGTTATCACTTTGTCTACAGTTATCACTTTGTCCACAGTTATCACTTTGTCTATAGTTATCACTTTGTCTACAGTTATCACTTTGTCTACAGTTATCACTTTGTCCACAGTTATCACTTTGTCTACCGTTATCACTTTGTCTACAGTTATCACTTTGTCTACAGTTATCACTTTGTCCACAGTTATCACTTTGTCCACAGTTATCGCTTTGTCTACAGTTATCGCTTTGTCTACAGTTATCACTTTGTCTACAGTTATCACTTTGTCTACAGTTATCACTTTGTCTACCGTTATCACTTTGTCTACAGTTATCACTTTGTCTATAGTTATCACTTTGTCTACAGTTATCGCTTTGTCTACAGTTATCACTTTGTCTACAGTTATCGCTTTGTCTACAGTTATCACTTTGTCTACAGTTATCACTTTGTCTACAGTTATCACTTTGTCTACAGTTATCACTTTGTCCACAGTTATCACTTTGTCCACAGTTATCACTTTGTCTATAGTTATCACTTTGTCTACAGTTATCACTTTGTCTACAGTTATCACTTTGTCTACAGTTATCACTTTGTCTACAGTTATCACTTTGTCTACAGTTATCACTTTGTCTATAGTTATCACTTTGTCCACAGTTATCACTTTGTCTATAGTTATCACTTTGTCTACAGTTATCAGTTTTGGTTTTGGAACAAACTATAAAATAAATAATCACTCATTTTGGTTAAACTATCGTCTGTTCTGGGCGCCTGTGGTTTAGTTGGTAGAGTGGTCCGTCCAAAGAGCGAAGGGTCAGCAGTTCACATATTAAAGTGTCGTTGGGCAAGGCACTGAACCCTCAGTATGTCCTCATAGGGTCAGGAAGCGCCTGTGTACGACTACTGGTGTATGAATGGGTGAAAAAAAAACCCTTAAAAACCTTGAAACACCCTAAGTCCACCTTAAAAAAAACCCAAAGCTCCACCTTAACCCTTGTGCGGTCCTTTGTAAAAGGCCCACAGGCTGTGTCCTACAACCGGGTCTTAAAGACCCAGATTCCAAAGTTCAGTTCCATAGACTCATCACCCCCCTGTGTTCAGTAGTAAGCACTGGTACCATACAGTACCTATGAAAAGGTACATTTGTGGACCACCGGGTCACTTAGACCCGAAGGACCACACAAGGGTTAAAGACCCTGGCCTAGACCCTTCAGGGGCCGCTTTGACCCGTGGGCCTTATGTGGGCCTTATGTTGGACCCCTGTTGTGGTGGAACAGGAACATCGTGGTTGTAAAAACACTGAAGGTCATGTGTTCAGTTTGTGGGTGGAGCTTAGAAAAATGACTATAAACCCACCACAGACCAGGACCAGGACCTTCTGAGACCCCACTGTGGTCCTGGTTCTGGTCCAGACCTGTGTGGTGCTGGTCTTCTCCTAGTCGTGGTTCTGGTCCAGACCTGTGTGGTGCTGGTCCTGGTTCTGGTCCAGCTCATTGTGCAAATGTTTACACAGAACCTTCAGGGTTATTTATGGCCCAGACGTGTGTCGGACACATGTTTATTCAACAGTTTATTTTCATCAGGAGGAAAAACAGACGCTTGTGGAAACAGGACCAAGAACCAGAACCAGAACCATGTAGCCACTGAGACTTCATCTATATTCACTTAAATATAAAACCAGACTTCCATCCATCAGTTGAAGGAAATGTAAGCGTATGTTTGTCTCTTGTTGGATGGATGGAGTTGTTCATAAATATGTGAATGTGTTTGTCACTGTTACAAAAACCTGACATCATCCCAAACAGGTTCCTGTCATTTCACTTTAAAAAGAGCTAGATCTTCAAACCCTGGTTTGTTTGAATTCTCACAACCATGGCAACATTTGTGGAAAAGATTGTTTGTCTACTATTTATGGTTTTGCCGTGAGGACGAGTTATTGAGACATTTTTCAGCTTAATTTTTTCTTCTCTCGTGCTCTAGCGATGACATCACCCACTGATAAAAAGTCAGATTTTGGTCTTTTCAGGGTGGATTTACTGAGTTCTCTATCGACAACCGTAAATCACACCCTCATGACAATCACATCCTAAAGACACCACAAAAATGACTGTTTGAAAGTTTAAATGAAGTCTGTGCCACAAAGTATGAAGAAGCACGAGTGTTTTTGTCTGTCCCATTAAGAATGAATGGAGTTTTATTTGGTTTAATAATGCGAAATCTGTACGAAATATCAGAATTATGAGACCACATGTTTCATCTATGGGACAATATGAAGAATTTTTCCTATTTACTACAAAATGCTCCGATGTATGGTTTGGGAGTTATAGCCACGTAAACATGACCCATTCATTTCAGATGGACATTTTTGACTGGGTTTTTTTTGCATTTTATATGAAATTCGTATATCGTAATGTGAACCTAATAGATAGCACATCTTTTGAGACCAGTCCACACATTTTAGGGCAGGGGTCTCCAGTAGGCTGCAGGTTTTTGTTCCAACCAACCAAGAGTAAACAGTTTGACCAATCAACTCTGAAGATGGAGTCCAGTCTGGTGTTCTGCTAATGTTGGAACAAAAGCCTGCAGCCACACCAGCCCTTTGTGGAATAGTTCGGAGATGCCTGTTGTAGCGTCAACATTTTTGGTTAATTTACAGCGGTGCAGGCTGCATTTTTTTAAAGTTTTTTTGTGTAAGTCATAATAATAATAAATATGACAAACAATAAACCTGTGTGCTTCATATCAGTGGTCCCCAACCTTTTTATTTTACCTTACAATTTTACCACGGACCGCAGGGGAGGGGTGGGGGGGGCATTTTTGACTGTTTTAATATTTTATATTAAATCTGTTAATGTTGACAGATAGAACAACTATAGAGAACAGGACACACAGTTTAGAATCAACAATTATGGTCTATTTACAACAGTGTGAGATGCTTTTTTTTTACGTTTTTTTGTATAAGTCAGAAAAAGTCATAATAAATACGACAAACAATACAAACAATCATTTAGTTTTCCTATTGTATATATATATATATATATATATATATATATATATATATATATATATATATATATATATATATATATATATATATATATATATATATATATATATATATATGCCACACCCCCTACCTGTGAACAGGAAGGTGTTGGTGTGTCCTCCTATGACCACGTCCACTCCTCGGACCTTGGCGGCGATCATTTTGTCCACGGTGAAACCAGAGTGACCCAGAGCGATGATCTTATTGACGCCCAGCGTCTGCAGTTTGTCCACCTGAAGCTGGACCGCTGTCACCTCATCCTCAAAGTCCAGGTTAGGGCCTGATGAGACAAAGGGGTTAAAGGTCAACACCACCTCTATAACCGACAGCTGACACACCCATCACCTCCCAGGTCTGACCCAGCCCTTACCTCTGGTCACTGCAAGCGTTCCCCAGGGCTACACCCTGGGGCTCCTTCTATTCAACACCTAGCTCCTCCCTCTTTAGCATCACCTAGCTCCTCCCCTTTCCCCCTTTCACCTCAAACGTCTTACAATTAATCACTAACAAAACTGAAGAATAAAAAAACATTTAAAAGTTACTTTATTTTACTTTCATCACTTGTTGGGTAGTGTTAGCTCTTAGCAGTGTTAGCGGCTGCTACGTCCAGTTACACAGCTGTTAGCAGTGACAACGCTAGCGCATTGATCACTATAGAGAGAAAGTAGCTCTACTCAATTACAAGGTGTGAGTTTTTGTTCAGTGATGGTTTTGCCATGTAAATAAATAAAAAGAAACAGGTTTTATTTTGTCGACCCCAGGAAACCTGCCGGGACTACTTTGGCTTTGACCAAAACTGGACCAGAACTGGACTCACAGAACAATGTGGGGGGTAAGTCACTGTGGGTGCACCAGAGTGAAGGGGCGGAGTCAGAAGAGAGGGGCGGAGTCACTGTGGGTGCACCAGAGTGAAGGGGCGGAGTCAGCAGAGAGGGGCGGAGTCACTGTGGGTGCACCAGTGTAAGGGGGCGGAGTCAGCAGAGAGGGACTTCCTCTTCTCCGTCCATTGTCTTCAGATTTCATTGTTTGTATCATGTGGTGTTCAGTAACACTATGAGCACAGGGACAACGATCGTCACAGATAAACTAATGTCTGTTGTATAAAATGTTTATAAACCAGTGGACGATCATTAATCTGAGCTGAATGTCAAACATTTCCACTAGTGTTTGGATCTGACGTCAACATCAGACAAACAACTTTACATTAAAAAAACATGTGTGTGAATATTTACATCAGACAGGAAGTCAAACACCTGTGATATAAATGATACAGTGAGCAGAAGTAAAGCCTGGATTTAATCTGAACTGACACACACACACACATATATATATATATATATATGTGTGTGTGTATGTGTGTGTGTCTGTGTATGTGTGTATGTGTGTGTGTGTGTGTGTGTGTCTGTATGTGTGTGTGTGTTAAATAATAAACTAATCAATAATCAATAGAAAGTGTCAAACTCACCAGGTTCAGACAATGCCGGCGTTTCCTGTGACGTGTATCCGACCACGCCCACCCGTTGCCCCCCCACTGTGAACACCTTATAAGGCAGGAAGGCGGTTCCGAAGGTGGAGTCCAGAACCGGGTCGGTCCTGATGTTGGCGCTGAGGATGGAACAATGAACGTCCTGAAGGAACGGTGTCAACAAACCGTCAACCCCGTTATCGAACTCATGGTTCCCCAATGCCTGTAAACACACACCATCAATATTTACAATATTTATAAACACTTTTAATATTTATATTTATAAACTACTTCAATATTTACAATATTTATAAACATTTTAAATTTTATATTTTATATATTCTATAGTTTATATATTTTCTGCTCTGGTTTTAAATGAATGTGTTGCAGATTCAAACAGATGTTTCAGTTTCCATTAAGTTAATGAAGTTCATTAAAGCGTCACAGACTCAGATGGATGAGTCACATGACACCTGTGGGCCAATCACAGGCTTTCACCACAGACTCGTTCACTACTTATTTCACATTTAACCCTTTATGTTCCAGAAAAAAACAACTGTGGACATTTACACATGAGATGAGACACAACTTTTTGGATTAAATTAAAATTTCAATAGATGAAAATATAGTCCATTAAATTATTATTTACCGCCCACCCAAACCCTGGACCTGGTCTGGTCTTCACTTATCACCACCATCCCCCCACAACCTTCACATCTCTGATCATCTGACATTAGCATCCCCTCTGCCGCCCCCCCCCCAAACTCAAACACACCATACATTTCCTTAATATTAAATCCATCACTTCCTCAGCTCTCTTTACTGCCCTCTGCCAAAGCCTAGCCACCCCCCCAACATCCCTCCGACCTAGTCACCCATTACAACTCCATCCTCTCCTCTTGCCTGGATCAGCTTGCTCCCTACAAGACCAAAACTGCCCCCTGGTACACCCTGCCCCCTGGTACACCCTGCCCCCTGGTACACCCTGCCACCTGGTACACCCTGCCCCCTGGTACACCCTGCCCCCTGGTACACCCTGCCACCTGGTACATCCTGCCCCCTGGTACACTTTGCTCCCTGGTACACCCTGCCCCCTGGTACACCCTACCCCCTGGTACATCCTGCCCCCTGGTACACTTTGCCCCCTGGTACACCCTGCCCCCTGGTACACCCCCTGCCCCCTGGTACACCCTAACCCCTGGTACACCCTACCCCCTGGTACACCCCTGCCCCCTGGTACACCCTGCCCCCTGGTGCATCCTGCCCCCTGGTACATCCTGCCCCCTGGTACATCCTGCCCCCTGGTACACTTTGCTCCCTGGTACACCCTGCCACCTGGTACATCCTGCCCCCTGGTAACACCCTGCCGCCTGGTACATCCTGCCCCCTGGTAACACCCTACCACCTGGTACATCCTGCCCCCTGGTACACCCTGCCACCTGGTACATCCTGCCCCCTGGTACACCCTGCCACCTGGTACATCCTGCCCCCTGGTACACCCTGCCACCTGGTACATCCTGCCCCCTGGTACACCCTGCCCCCTGGTACACCCTGCCACCTGGTACACCCTGCCACCTGGTACCCTCCTGCCCCCTGGTACACTTTGCTCCCTGGTATACCCTGCCCCCTGGCACACCCTGCCCCCTGGTACATCCTGCCCCCTGGTACACCCTGCCACCTGGTATACCCTGCCCCCTGGCACACCCTGCCCCCTGGCACATCCTGCCCCCTGGTACACCCTGCCACCTGGTATACCCTGCCCCCTGGCACACCCTGCCCCCTGGCACACCCTGCCCCCTGGTACATCCTGCCCCCTGGTACACCCTGCCCCCTGGTACATCCTGCCCCCTGGCACACCCTGCCCCCTGGCACACCCTGCCCCCTGGTACACCCTGCCCCCTGGTACATCCTGCCCCCTGGCACACCCTGCCCCCTGGTACACCCTGCCCCCTGGTACATCCTGCCCCCTGGTACATCCTGCCCCCTGGTACACCCTGCCACCTGGTACATCCTGCCCCCTGGTACACTTTGCTCCCTGGTATACCCTGCCCCCTGGCACACCCCTGCCCCCTGGTACATCCTGCCCCCTGGTACACCCTGCCACCTGGTACACCCTGCCCCCTGGTACACCCTGCCCCCTGGTACACCCTGCCCCCTGGTACATCCTGCCCCCTGGTACACCCTGCACTTTATCAGATGAAAACACAAAAACGCCAACTGGAAAGACTTAACAGGGAAACTAAACTCACTATCCATCTTCTAAATTACAAAGGCTACATCCAAAACTACAGATGCCCTCCATTCTTCCCGGTAACCCCGTTTAGTCCCACATCATTCACTCCAGCTCAGATAACCCCAGGAAACTCTTCTCCACCATCAACTCCCTATTGAAGCCCCATGACACCGTCCCCTCCTCATTCACTTCTCATAAATGCCAGACTTTTCTTCCATTTTTTTAAATCCAAATTTGACTCCATCTACAATAGCCTCCACACCTCCACCCCTAGCACCCACTCACCCCACCCCTCTCCCTCTACTACTCACCCACTATCCCAGTTCACCCCATCTCACCTGCCCAACTGTCCCAGCTCATGGCCAGCATGAACACACCAACCTGCACCCTGGACCCCACCCCATCCAAGTTCATTAAAACCTGCCTCCCTATCCTGGCCCCACTCATCAACCCCTCCCTCTGCTCTGCATCAGTCCCAGACACCCTCTAATTAGCTCCATTACCCCCATTCTGGTGAAACCTGGACTTGACCCTGACATTCCATTCAGCTTTCGTCCTCTATCCAACCTCTCATTTCTCTCTCACAAATCCAAGCCCACCTCTCCTCCAACAATATCTACAAAATATTCCAGTCCAGTTCTCTCCCCAAACACAGCAATGTAACAGCTCTACTCAAAATCACAAATGACCTCCTCCTCTCTGCTGACTCTGGTCAACGTCCTGATCCTCCTGGACCTCACATTCCACACCATCCAACATCCATCCTCCTTTCTCGTCTCCAAAAATCATCATCACTGGCACGGCACTGACCTGGTTCACTTCCTACTTCACCAACCGTCAACACTCTGTCCTCCTCCACTGCCCCCCTGTCCCAAGGTGTCCCCCAAGGTTCGGTGCTTGGTCCCCTACTTTTCATCATCTACATCCTCCCCCTTGGCAACATCATCCAACGCCACAGTCTACAATTCTACTGTTACGATGACATTCAACTCTACATTTCCTCCAAAACCATCACTTCCTCCTCCCTCTCCTCCCCCCCACCCTTTAAACCCCCTCCTCCCCTACCCTCTCAACCCCCTCCTCGCTCTCCACCCCCCACCCTCTCAACCCCCTCCACACTCTCCACCCTCTCAACCCTCTCCTCGCCCCCCCACCCCTCTCCTCCCTCTCCACCCCCCCACCCTCTCAACCCCCTCCTCCTGCTCCACCCTCTCCACCCCCTCTCCCTCCACCCCCACCCTCTCCTCCCTCTTCACCCCCCCACCCTCTCAACCCCACCCTCCATCTCCACCCTCTCCCCCCCTCCACCCTCTCCTAACCCTCCACCACCCACTCTCTCCCCCCTCCACCCTCTCCTCTCTCTCCACCCCCTCACACCATCACATCACTCCTGTCCTCCAACACCTTCACTGGCTCCGCCCCTCAAACATAGAATTACATTTAAGCTCCTCCTCCTTACCCATAAACCCCTCCATCAATAGGCCCCACCCCTACCTCATTGACCTCCTAACACCTCATGTCTCCTCCAACAGCCAGACTTCTTTGCCCCCTGCCCAAAACCAAGCACCGACCCTGGGGGGGTGGAGCCTTTTCTGTAGCCGCCCCAAACCTCTGGAACTCACTCCCCCAACCATCCGTCACTGTTCCAACCTCAACACTTTTAAATGCCTTTAAAAACTCATTCATTCAAGATTGATTTTAATGTTTGATTACTTTTATTGTTTTAATTAGTGATTGATCTGTTTTCTATTGTTTGTTTTTAATGTTGTTGGACTTTTATTGTTTTGTTTTTACTGCATGTTAAGTGTCTTTGAGTGCCATGAAAAGTGTTATACAAATAAAATGTATTATTATTATAAATTAGAATAGTTTTAATACAATTAGATTAAATTATTTTACATGAGATTAGTTTAGACTAGATTTCTTGTTATAGACGTTCAAGTCTATTGTTATTATTATATTTTTTTTGGTAGGGTCAGTGTTAGTCCTAGTCAGACCAGGGTCAGTGTTAGTCCTAGTCAGACCAGGGTCAGTGTTAGTCCTAGTCAGACCAGGGTCAGTGTTAGTCCTAGTCAGACCAGGGTCAGTGTTAGTCCTACTCAGACCAGGGTCACTGTTAGTCCTCGTCAGACCAGGGTCAGTGTTAGTCCTAGTCAGACCAGGGTCAGTGTTAGTCCTAGTCAGACCAGGGTCAATGTTAGTCCTAGTCAGACCAGGGTCAGTGTTAGACCTAGTCAGACCAGGGTCAGCGTTAGTCCTAGTCAGACCAGGGTCAGTGTTAGTCATAGTCAGACCAGGGTCAGTGTTAGTCCTACTCAGACCAGGGTCACTGTTAGTCCTCGTCAGACCAGGGTCAGTGTTAGTCCTAGTCAGACCAGGGTCAGTGTTAGTCCTAGTCAGACCAGGGTCAATGTTAGTCCTAGTCAGACCAGGGTCAGTGTTAGACCTAGTCAGACCAGGGTCAGTGTTAGTCCTAGTCAGACCAGGGTCAGTGTTAGTCCTAGTCAGACCAGGGTCAGTGTTAGTCCTACTCAGACCAGGGTCACTGTTAGTCCTCGTCAGACCAGGGTCAGTGTTAGTCCTAGTCAGACCAGGGTCAGTGTTAGTCCTAGTCAGACCAGGGTCAGTGTTAGACCTAGCCAGACCAGGGTCAGCGTTAGTCCTAGTCAGACCAGGGTCAGTGTTAGTCATAGTCAGACCAGGGTCAGTGTTAGTCCTAGTCAGACCAGGGTCAGTGTTAGACCTAGTCAGACCAGGGTCACTGTTAGTCCTAGTCAGACCAGGGTCAGCGTTAGTCCTAGTCAGACCAGGGTCAGTGTTAGTCCTAGTCAGACCAGGGTCAGTGTTAGTCCTAGTCAGACCAGGGTCAGCGTTAGTCCTAGTCAGACCAGGGTCACTGTTAGTCCTACTCAGACCAGGGTCAGTGTTAGTCCTAGTCAGACCAGGGTCAGTGTTAGTCCTAGTCAGACCAGGGTCAGTGTTAGTCCTAGTCAGACCAGGGTCAGCGTTAGTCCTAGTAAGACCAGGGTCAGTGTTAGTCCTAGTCAGACCAGTTCTTACCATAGCATCATATTCCAGAATGTTCATAAAATGCGCAGCCTCCTTCCCTTTATAGAAGTTGAACCAGACTGAACCCTGAAACTGGTCCCCCGCGTCCAGCAGCAGGACGTTGGGTTCGGATCCGCGGATCCTGCGGATGGCCGTGGCTCTGCGCGCGACGCCCGCGAAACACGGACCTCTGCGCGCGCACTCCCCCGAGTGTTTGCCAGTTTCCTCCACCCGCGCGTGCACGTCGTTGGTGTGGAGCAGAACCAGGTCCCAGGAGGAACAGGAGGAGAAGCCCAGCAGGAGGAGGCACAGACCGGGAACACGAGCTCCCATCGCGCACCGCGGGTCTTCTGCGCGTGAAACACCAAGAACGGGACACACGCGTGCGTTGTCACATGAGCGGGAAGTGGTCCGATGAGTACTGAGACTGAAGAAAAGAAGAGGAGGAGGAAGAGGAGGGGGGAGGAGGGGGAGGAGAAGAGGAGGGAGAGGAGGAAAAGGGGGAGGAGGAGGAAGAAGAGGAAGAGGAGGGGGGAGGAAGAGGAGGAGAAGGGGAGAAGAGGAGGAGAAGGGGAGGGGGGGGGCAGACTGATAAAACTACTCACATTGTTTATTGCAGTAGAAGTACACTTATTGTTTACTGCAGTAGAAGTACACTCATTGTTTATTGCAGTAGAAGTACACTCATTGTTTATTGCAGTAGAAGTACACTCATTGTTTACTGCAGTAGAAGTACACTCATTGTTTATTGCAGTAGAAGTACACTCATTGTTTATTGCAGTAGAAGTACACTCATTGTTTATTGCAGTAGAAGTACACTCATTGTTTATTGCAGTAGAAGTACACTCATTGTTTATTGCAGTAGAAGTACACTCATTGTTTATTGCAGTAGAAGTACACTTATTGTTTACTGCAGTAGAAGTACACTCATTGTTTACTGCAGTAGAAGTACACTCATTGTTTATTGCAGTAGAAGTACACTTATTGTTTATTGCAGTAGAAGTACACTCATTGTTTATTGCAGTAGAAGTACACTCATTGTTTATTGCAGTAGAAGTACACTTATTGTTTATTGCAGTAGAAGTACACTCATTGTTTACTGCAGTAGAAGTACACTCATTGTTTATTGCAGTAGAAGTACACTCATTCTTTATTGCAGTAGAAGTACACTCATTGTTTATTGCAGTAGAAGTACACTTATTGTTTATTGCAGTAGAAGTACACTCATTGTTTATTGCACTAGAAGTACACTCATTGTTTATTGCAGTAGAAGTACACTTATTGTTTATTGCAGTAGAAGTACACTCATTGTTTACTGCAGTAGAAGTACACTCATTGTTTATTGCAGTAGAAGTACACTCATTGTTTATTGCAGTAGAAGTACACTCATTGTTTATTGCAGTAGAAGTACACTCATTGTTTACTGCAGTAGAAGTACACATTGTTTATTGCAGTAGAAGTACACTCATTGTTTATTGCAGTAGAAGTACACTCATTGTTTACTGCAGTAGAAGTACACTCATTGTTTATTGCAGTAGAAGTACACGCGTTAATGTAAAGAGCTTTGAACGCCATGAAGGTGGAAAACAATTATATAAATGCAGAAAATTTAACATTTAAATGGTAGTATAGTATATATTATAGTAAAGTATAGTATAGTGTACTACTGTACACTATATTATAGTACAGTATACTATAGTATACTACAGTACATACAGTATATTATAGTACAGTATACTATAGTATACTACAGTACATACAGTATATTATAGTACAGTATACTATAGTATACTACAGTACATACAGTATATTATAGTACAGTATACTACAGTACAGTACATACAGTATGCAAATATTTGCAAAAAAATGCAGCCCATATTTCTGTAAATAGAGCATAAATGTTGATGCTAAACTGTGTGTCCTGTTCTCTATAGTTGTTCTGTCAGTATTAACATGATTCACAGATTTAATATAAATGTTAAAACAGTCAAAAATATCCATTTGAAATGAATGGGTCATGTTTACGTGGCTATAACTCCCAAACAATACATCGTAGAGTTTTGCAGTAAATAGGAAAAATTCTTCGTATTGTCCCAGAGATTAAACATGTGGTCTCATAATTCCGATATATCGTACAGATTTCGCATTATTATACCAAATAAAACTCCATTCATTCTTAATGGGACAGACAAAAACACTCCTGCTTCTTCATACTTTGTGGCACAGACTTCATTTAAACTTTCAAACACAGTCATTTTTGTGGTGTCTTTAGGATGTGATTGTCATGAGGGTGTGATTTACGGTTGTCGATAGAGAACTCAGTAAATCCACCCTGAAAAGACCAAAATCTGACTTTTTATCAGTGGGTGATGTCATCGCTAGAGCACGAGAGAAGAAAAAAATAACCTGAAAAATGTCTCAATAACTCGTCCTCACGGCAAAACCATAAATAGTAGACAAACAATCTTTTCCACAAATGTTGCCATGGTTGTGAGAATTCAAACAAACCAGGGTTTGAAGATCTAGCTCTTTTTAAAGTGAAATGACAGGAACCTGTTTGGGATGATGTCAGGGATTTCTGTCAATAGACTTCTATTGGAAAAATCATTTCTGTCTCATGTTGAGTTCAGTGTTTTTCAAATTGTTCTAACTCACTTATTTTTCACAGTACACACATAAAAAGTACATGTACTTGTTCCTCACACCCTCCTGTCACTCATCATCAACTTTGTTTTCAACAATTATTTACACTTTTACCAAAAATCACAGTAGTTCAGAGGCATGGTTTAACATTCAGACAGACTTTACTCCAGTCAGCTCTGTGTGTCTGCGTGTGGAACTACAGGCTGGTTTCCATGGCAACGGGGGGAAATGGGAGGAGCTTTAACATAAAATGGGAGGAGCTTTAATAGAAGTGACTCAGTCCACAAACAGTAACAAACAGATTCACATATGAAGTGAACAGCGACAAGAGACAAACACACGCTGACATTTACTTCAACTGATTCAATTCAATTTTATTTATAAAGCCCTAAATCACAACAAAGTCGTCTCAGAGGGCTTTACAAAAACATAATCAACTACAGAAATACATGAAAAGTCCCAGGCATCCCCTGTCCTTAGACCCTCCCCCTGTCCTTAGACCCTCCCCCTGTCCTTAGACCCTCCTTCTCGGCAAGAAAAAACTTCCAAACCCAGTGGGAAAAAGAAGAAATCTTGAGGAGAACCACATTGAAGGAGAGATCCACTCCCATGGACGGACAGACTATAGATGAACGTCCATATATAAATGAAGGAAGGGGGGCTGGTCCAGACAGGCAGGGGCGGTGGTCCGGGGTCACAGGTCAGCACAGGTGAGATACTCCAGATCCTGTCGTCCATGGCTCCCGTGCAGACACTGTCAGGAGAGCCACCACTCCCCCCAGGGAGGGAGGGGGGAAAGGGGACACCAGGTGACTAGTCATGAACAGACTTGGTATGAAAGATATGTTATAAAAATGACAGAAACAGGTGTGAGAGAGAGAAAGAGAAGAAAGAACTCAGTGTCTGTACTTCCCCCAGCATTCTAACTCCTAGGGCAGCCTAGACTGAACTGTGACTCATACATCATGTATACATGATATATGAGTCACATCATTTTTAACTAACCTGACCATAGTCTTTCTCAAACAGGAATGTTTTAAGCCTAATTTTAAATGTAGAGACTGTTTCTGCGTTTTTAATATTAAAGGGAAAATGATTCCATAAGACAGTAACCATGGTAACTAAAGGCTCTAGCTCATACTGTACTTTTACAAACCCTAGGAACTTTCAATAAACCTGCATTCTGAGAACGAAGGGTTCTATTGGGTTGGTACGGAACCAGATCATCTTTAAGATAAGAGGGGCCCATACCATTATCCTCTGATCTCTGACCCCTAACCCTAACCCATACCATTAATGGTTTTATATGTAAGGAGGAGGATTTTAAATTTAATTCTAAACTCAACTGGTAGCCAATGAAGGGTTTGGAGCACAGGGGTGATAGGGTTAGGGGTCAGGGGTCAGGGTTTGGAGCACAGGGGTGATAGGGTTAGGGGTCAGAGGTCAGGGTTTGGAGCATAGGGGTGATAGGGTTAGGGGTCAGAGGTCAGGGTTTGGAGCACAGGGGTGATAGGGTTAGGGGTCAGGGGTCAGGGTTTGGAGCACAGGGGTGATGTGTTCTCTTCTATTTGATCCTGTTAATAATCTTGCTGCTGCATTTTGAACCAGTTGAAGCTTTTTAGGGAATATTTAGGACACGCTACAAGTAAGGAGTTACAATAATCTAATCGTGATGTAACAAATGCATGAATTAATTTTTCTGCAGTCGTTTTAGACAGAATATTCCTAATTTTGGCTAATGTTGTGCAGGTGAAAGAAGGCTGTTCTGCATGTTTGGTTAATGTGCCCTGACCTCTGACCCTTTGAATGAAAGATCTGGATCAAATAAAACTCCTAAATGTTTAACTGTGTCACTGGGTGTTCCACTTAAGTTGTCTACAGTAACTATGTGGTCAGTTAGGGAGTCTCTCACATTTTTAGGACCAATTATAACGACTTCAGTTTTTTCAGGGTTCAATAAAAGATAATTGTCACTCATCCCAGTCTTTATGTCTTGGACACATGTACTTAGTTTATCTATTTGTCTGGTCTGATCAGGTTTAATCGATAAATATAGCTGTGTGTCATCTGCATAACAATGAAAATTAATGCCATGATTTGTAATGATGTTACCTAAAGGGAGCATATATAGTGTAAACAAAATAGGCCCAAGGACTGACCCTTGGGGCACACCATAATTAACTCTGGAGGACTGCGATGATTGTTGATTGACGTGAACAAATTGGTAGTGATCAGATAAATATGATTTAAAGCAGCAGAGGGCTGCTCCTCTAATACCTATATCACATTCTAATCTGTGCACTAAGATACTGTGGTCAATGGTGTCAAAGGCTGCACTAAGGTCTAATAACACCAGGACCCATATTAATCCCATGTCAGCGGCTAATAATAAGTCATTAGTAACTTTAACTAACGCTGTTTCAGTGCTATGATGGGCACGAAAGCCAGACTGAAACTGTTCAAATAAACTATTATCCTGCAGGAATTGGCACAGCTGTTTAACTATTACTCGTTCTAAAACCTTTGACAGGAAGGACAAATTGGATATAGGCCTATAATTGGCTAAAATGTCAGGATGGATGGAAGTATAGTTATTATTATTAAAATGGTTAAAATCACTGCAGTTTAAAGTGTTTTTTTATTTAATTTATTTAAGAAATAAAATAAAATAAAATGTACATTTCTTTCTTTCTTCAGTGTGTGTTTGAACTCCTCTGTAAAAACACCAACAGAACAAACCACAGCGATGACGATGGAGCAGCTAATGTCAACACCACTGGAACCCAAATTATTACTTTAGTTTCTGAGGTTTGAGTCATGGATAATTTTAACTCCAACACTGACAAAATATACACTAAACTGCACTAAGGTATGCAAAAGTACACACACACACACACACAAAATACACCTTAAAATGAACAAAACCATTATGAAAATATACTAAAATATGAAAACATCCTGAAGTATACAGAACATACACTGAAATATACAAAAATATACAGAAAACTATAGAATAAAAACAAAACTAAAGTCAAATGTGAAAAAAACTCTTGTTTTTCTTCAGTGCATCGTCGTGTTGCCATTAACGACAACTATGGGGGGGGGGCATGTGTGTTGAATACGATGTCCTGTGATAGACCCGCCCACATGTCCTGTGATAGACCCACCCACATGTCCTTTTCTGTTTTTGTCGTATGTAATTGTCCACCCGTCTGTCCATCTATGTATGTGTGTAATGTCTGTACAATAACTGAAACCACTCCTGTACATTTACTAGAGCTGCTAATGCTAATGCTAATGCTAATGCAACTGGTAGATCAGTTGGGTCCAGGTTGTCCCACATGTTTCTTTCTTTACCTGCTCAGTGTATGAATGTAAGGTCAAAGGTTATGTGACATAAAGACACAACGTTAACATGTGTGTTTGTTGTTGTTTAGACACAGACGTGTCCCAGAGCGTCTTCAATACGTCCCAGTGTGGACATTAGTGTGTGTTCACACCCTGACGACGACCACTTCATTAAATAAAAACACTGGTGATAAAATAAATTGTTGTATTTAAGCACAACCCCCCCACCCCCCCCACTGCTGATGCAACAGCCAGGTTACCCCCCTACTCCCCCACGCTCTGTAGGATGCTGATGACACACTTTGACATCACCATGGCAACGCCTTTGTCTGTATGGGAATAAACAAGCAGCACAACTGCCCAGAAGAGGAAGAGGAGGAGGAGGAAGAAGATGAGGAGGAGGAAGAGGAGGAGGAAGAAGAAGATGAGGAGGAGGAGGAAGAAGAAGATGAGGAGGAGGAAGAGGAGGAGGAAGAAGAAGATGAGGAGGAGGAGGAAGAAGAAGAGGAAGAGGATGAGGAGGAGGAGAAAGAAGAAGAGGAAGAAGATGAGGAGGAGGAGAAAGAAGAAGAGGAAGAAGAGGAGGAGGAGGAAGAAGAAGAAGAGGAGGAGGAGGAAGAAGAAGAAGAGGAGGAGGAGGAGGAAGAGGAGGAGGAGGAGGAGAAAGAAGCAGAGGAAGAAGAGGAGGAGGAGGAGGAGGAGGAGAAAGAAGAAGAGGAAGAAGATGAGGAGGAAGAAGAAGAAGAGGAGGAAGAAGATGAGGAGGAGGAGGAAGAAGAAGAGGAGGAGGAGGAAGAGGAGGAGGAAGAAGATGAGGAGGAGGAGGAGGAAGAAGAAGAGGAAGAAGATGAGGAGGAGGAGGAAGAAGAAGAGGAAGAAGAGGA
>CM035805.1:1891213-1903713 GCA_020466265.1 Siphamia tubifer
TTGTAATGGCACAGGCCTACCTTCACATCTTACTGTCACTCATCTGCAGTGGAACCACCATCAAATGTCCATTTGTCAAAACAATCAGAAAAGGCTGGAAGTAGAAGGATTTGATTGGTTTAGACAAATCACATGATGACATGACAGTTCTCCACTAGGATAGGAGAACTCTGAGGATGCACACATTTGGTCTTTTTTTTTAAGGGAGCAACCAGGGGGTGCTGAGCACATTTTTAGGGGGGCTGACGTACCCCTAAATAAATTCAATTCAATTCAATTCAACTTTATTGTCATTGAGCCTTCGTACATGGTACTTGAGCAAAACGTGCAAAAAAGATCAAGTATAAAAAAATAGAAATATCACATTCAACAGTCAGGATAAAATATAAAAATCTATATATAAAAATAAAATAAATACAAATAACTAAAAGCAGGGAGCACTGATGACAGTGGTATTGTACCTCTATAAACCACATGAAAAGTGATTATTATACATATTATTATACAGATTATACAGATTATTATACATATTATTATACATATTATTATACATATTATTATACAGATTATTATACATATTATTATACATATTATTATACATATTATTATACAGATTATACAGATTATTATACATATTATTATACATATTATTATACATATTATTATACAGATTATTATACATATTATTATACATATTATTATACATATTATTATACATATTATTATACATATTATTATACATATTATTATACAGATTATTATACAGATTATTATACATATTATTATACATATTATTATACAGATCAACTGTTGTTTAATGAACTGATGCACTTGAATTAAGCAGCATTATGGCCTTGTTATAAAAACTGTCTTTGAGTTTATTTGTGCGTGACTTTACCAGCCTGTAGAATCTTCCAGAAGGCAGCAGCTGAAAAACCTGGTGTCCTGGGTGGGAACAGTCCTTCAGGATACAGCGTACCCTCCTTAGACGGCGGTGCCTTTTGTTGCTGCTTGACATGTGAGAAACATTCCGAGCAGGAATTACCTTCACATGTTTATGTTTAGTCTTTTTTTCCTTTTTAAACATAAAACATTTAAATAAACTCACCTCTGGTGTGAACACTAGTTCATAAAAGAAACAAAGAAACTTTTCATCATTTAATGGAGGAAAATAATGTGATAAACAAACAAGTTCATTTGGCCACAGTCCTAGAACCTGGTCTAAACTGGCCCCTGGTCTAACAGTCCTGGTCTAAACTGGCCCCTGGTCTAACAGTCCTGGTCTAAACTGGCCCCTGGTCTAACAGTCCTGGTCTAAACTGGCCCCTGGTCTAACAGTCCTGGTCTAAACTGGCCCCTGGTCTAACAGTCCTGGTCTAAACTGGACCCTGGTCTAACAGTCCTGGTCTAAACTGGACCCTGGTCTAACAGTCCTGGTCTAAACTGGACCCTGGTCTAAACTGGCCCCTGGTATGACAGTCCTGGTCTAAACTGGCCCCTGGTCTAACAGTCCCGGTCTAAACTGGACTGGGATCAGATTGACATGTGCAGGTCTGGAGTGTGATTGACAGGTCTGCTCATTAGGCCACGCCCCCAGAGCGTCATTAGTCTGAAAATACTGAAGGTGTAATTAAGAGCCTGTAATTAAATATGAACTGGATCTGACATGAAGAGGAAGAAGAAAGAAACTGACAAATAATAAAAAAAATAGGCACAAAAATAAAGAAAATAACAAAGAAATTAAATACAAAAGCAAATCAACAAATGAAAAAAATGAACATGAATGAATAAAAGTATCAAGAAAAAGATAAAAATGAATTAAATACAATAAACAAACAACAAAAAAGTAAATCAACTTAAATAAATGAAATAATCAAGAAACTAAAGATGATAATAAGTTAAAATATTTTCAAATTCAAGAAAAATGATCAATAAATAAATAAATAAATGAACAGAAGAAGAAAATATAATAAAGTTAACAAAGGAATAAAAAGGTAAAAAAGAGAATGAAATAAAAAAAATGAAATGAATAAAATAAAGTTAATGAACCAAAGTGAAGAAAACTTCATTAAACTGAACTGAGCTTTTATCAGTTAAGTTACATTTTATTTATAACGTCCCAAAAACACGACGTCGTCTCACAGGGATTTACAGAAAAACCCTCCCCCTGTCCTTAACCCCTCCCCTTGTCCTTAGCTCCTCCCCCTGTCCTTAACCCCTCCCCTTGTCCTTAGCTCCTCCCCCTGTCCTTAACCCCTCCCCTTGTCCTTAGCTCCTCCCCCTGTCCTTAACCCCTCCCCTTGTCCTTAACCCCTCCCCTTGTCCTTAGCTCCTCCCCTGTCCTTAGCTCCTCCCCCTGTCCTTAACCCCTCCCCTTGTCCTTAGCTCCTCCCCCTGTCATTAGCTCCTCCCCCTGTCCTTAGCTCCTCCCCCTGTCCTTAACCCCTCCCCTTGTCCTTAGCTCCTCCCCCTGTCCTTAACCCCTCCCCTTGTCCTTAGCTCCTCCCCCTGTCATTAGCTCATCCCCCTGTCCTTAACCCCTCCCCTTGTCCTTAGCTCCTCCCCCTGTCATTAGCTCATCCCCCTGTCCTTAACCCCTCCCCTTGTCCTTAGCTCCTCCCCCTGTCATTAGCTCATCCCCCTGTCCTTAACCCCTCCCCTTGTCCTTAGCTCCTCCCCTTGTCCTTAGCTCCTCCTTCTCAGTAGTAAAAACTTCCAAACCCAGTGGAAAAAGAATAAACCTTGGGTCGAACCAGACTGAAGGACACTCCCATGGACAGACAGACTATAGATGAACGTCTATTTATAAATGAAGGAGGGGGGGCTGGTCCGGGGTCACAGGTCAGTATAGGCGAGTCACTGCAGAGACACCATGTGGACGGACATGAACAGACTTGGTATGAACGATAGTTAGAATTCTTTCAGTTTAATTGAACGTTTTAATAGTTTGATCCAGAAAATGTCGACAAAAGACGTTTAAAGATGTTTTAAATCCTAAAAAAAATGGAATTTTACACATTTTAAAAACCATGAAAAACCTGATGAACTTCACTGAAGATTTAGAAGAGGAAGAGGAGGAAGAGGAGGAGGAAGAGGAGGAAGATCAAGAAGAGGAGGAAGATCAAGATTAGGAAGAGGAGGAGGAGGAGGAGGAGGAAGATCAAGAGGAGGAAGATCAAGATTAGGAAGAGGAGGAGGAGGAGGAAGATCAAGAGGAGGAAGAGGAGGAGGAAGATCAAGATTAGGAAGAGGAGGAGGAAGATGAAGAGGAGGAAGAGGAGGAGGAGGAGGAAGATCAAGAGGAGGAAGAGGAGGAGGAAGATCAAGATTAGGAAGAGGAGGAGGAGGAGGAAGATGAAGAGGAGGAAGAGGAGGAGGAAGATCAAGAGGAGGAAGAGGAGGAGGAGGAAGATCAAGATTAGGAAGAGGAGGAGGAAGATCAAGATTAGGAAGAGGAGGAGGAGGAAGATGAAGAGGAGGAAGAGGAGGGGGAGGAGGAGGAGGAAGATCAAGAGGAGGAGGAGGAAGATCAAGATTAGGAAGAGGAGAAGGAAGATCAAGAGGAGGAAGAGGAGGAGGAGGAAGATCAAGAGGAGGAAGAGGAGGAGGAAGATCAAGATTAGGAAGAGGAGGAGGAAGATCAAGATTAGGAAGAGGAGGGGGAGGAGGAGGAGGAGGAAGATCAAGATTAGGAAGAGGAGAAGGAAGATCAAGAGGAGGAAGAGGAGGAGGAGGAAGATCAAGAGGAGGAAGATCAAGATTAGGAAGAGGAGGAGGAGGAGGAGGAGGAGGAGGAGGAGGAGGAGGAAGATCAAGAGGAGGAAGATCAAGATTAGGAAGAGGAGGAGGAGGAGGAAGATCAAGAGGAGGAAGAGGAGGAGGAGGAAGATCAAGAGGAGGAATAGGAGGAGGAAGATGAAGAGGAGGAAGATCAAGATTAGGAAGAGGAGGAGGAGAAGGAGGATGATGAAGAGGAGGAGGAGGAAGATCAAGAGGAGGAAGAGGAGGAGGAAGATCAAGAGGAGGAAGAGGAGGAGGAGGAAGATCAAGAGGAGGAAGATCAAGATTAGGAAGAGGAGGAGGAGGAAGATCAAGATTAGGAAGAGGAGGAGGAAGATCAAGAGGAGGAAGAGGAGGAGGAGGAAGATCAAGAGGAGGAAGATCAAGATTAGGAAGAGGAGGAGGAGGAGGAAGATGAAGAGGAGGAAGATCAAGAGGAGGAATAGGAGGAGGAAGATGAAGAGGAGGAAGAGGAGGAGGAGGAAGATCAAGATTAGGAAGAGGAGGAGGAAGATCAAGAGGAGGAAGAGGAGGAGGAGGAAGATCAAGATTAGGAAGAGGAGAAGGAAGATCAAGAGGAGGAAGAGGAGGAGGAGGAAGATCAAGAGGAGGAAGAGGAGGAGGAAGATCAAGATTAGGAAGAGGAGGAGGAAGATCAAGATTAGGAAGAGGAGGGGGAGGAGGAGGAGGAGGAAGATCAAGATTAGGAAGAGGAGAAGGAAGATCAAGAGGAGGAAGAGGAGGAGGAGGAAGATCAAGAGGAGGAAGATCAAGATTAGGAAGAGGAGGAGGAGGAGGAGGAGGAAGATCAAGAGGAGGAAGATCAAGATTAGGAAGAGGAGGAGGAGGAGGAAGATCAAGAGGAGGAAGAGGAGGAGGAGGAAGATCAAGAGGAGGAATAGGAGGAGGAAGATGAAGAGGAGGAAGATCAAGATTAGGAAGAGGAGGAGGAGAAGGAGGATGATGAAGAGGAGGAGGAGGAAGATCAAGAGGAGGAAGAGGAGGAGGAGGAAGATCAAGAGGAGGAAGATCAAGATTAGGAAGAGGAGGAGGAGGAAGATCAAGATTAGGAAGAGGAGGAGGAAGATCAAGAGGAGGAAGAGGAGGAGGAGGAAGATCAAGAGGAGGAAGATCAAGATTAGGAAGAGGAGGAGGAGGAGGAAGATCAAGAGGAGGAAGATCAAGAGGAGGAATAGGAGGAGGAAGATGAAGAGGAGGAAGAGGAGGAGGAGGAAGATGAAGAGGAGGAAGAGGAGGAGGAGGAAGATCAAGATTAGGAAGAGGAGGAGGAAGATCAAGAGGAGGAAGATCAAGATTAGGAAGAGGAGGAGGAGGGGGAGGAGGAAGATGAAGAGGAGGAAGAGGAGGAGGAGGAAGATCAAGAGGAGGAATAGGAGGAGGAAGATGAAGATTAGGAAGAGGAGAAGGAGGAGGAAGATGAAGAGGAGGAAGAGGAGGAGGAGGAGGAGGAGGAGGAAGATCAAGAGGAGGAAGAGCAGGAGGAAGATGAAGAGGAGGAAGAGGAGGAAGAGGAAGATAAAGAGGAGGAAGAGGAGGAGGAGGAAGATCAAGATTAGGAAGAGGAGGAGGAGAAGGAGGAGGATGATGAAGAGGAGGAGGAGGAGGAGGAAGATCAAGAGGAGGAAGAGGAGGAGGAGGAGGAAGATCAAGAGGAGGAGTAGGAAGAGGAGGAGGAAGATCAAGAGGAGGAGTAGGAAGAGGAGGAAGATGAAGAGGAGGAAGATGAAGAGGAGGAAGATGAAGAGGAGGAAGATCAAGACGAGGAAGATCAAGATGAGGAAGATCAAGACGAGGAAGAGGAGGAGGAAGAGGAGGAAAAGGAGGAGGAAGATCAAGAGGAGGAAGAGGAGGAGGAGGAGGAAGATCAAGAGGAGGAAGATCAAGAGGAGGAAGAGGAGGAGGACGAACATCAAGAGGAGGAAGAAGAGGAGGAGGAAGAGGAGGAGGAAGAGGAGGAGGAAGAGGAGGAGGAAGATCAAAAGGAGGAAGAGGAGGAGGAGGAGGAAGATTAAGAGGAGGAAGAGGAGGAGGAAGATCAAGAGGAGGAAGAGGAGATGGAGGAAGAGGAGGAAGATCAAGAGGGGGAAGAGGAGGAGGAGGAAGATGAGGAGGAAGATGAAGAGGAGGAAGAGGAGGAGGAAGATCAAAAGGAGGAAGAGGAGGAGGAAGAGGAGGAGGAAGAGGAGGAGGAAGATCAAAAGGAGGAAGAGGAGGAGGAAGAGGAGGAGGAAGAGGAAGAGGAGGAGGAAGAGGAGGAAGAAGAGGAGGAGGAAGAGGAGGAGGAAGATCAAGAGGAGGAAGAGGAGGAGGAGGAAGATTAAGAGGAGGAAGAGGAGGAGGAGGAAGATCAAGATTAGGAAGAGGAGGAGGAGGAAGATCAAGAGGAGGAAGAGGAGGAGGAGGAGGAGGAAGATCAAGATTAGGAAGAGGAGGAGGAGGAGGAGGAGGAGGAAGAGGAGGGGGAGGAGGAGGAGGAAGATCAAGAGGAGGAAGAGGAGGAGGAGGAGGAGGAAGATCAAGATTAGGAAGAGGAGGAGGAGGAGGAGGAGGAGGAGGAGGAGGAGGAAGATCAAGAGGAGGAAGATCAAGATTAGGAAGATGAGGAGGAGGAAGATGAAGAGGAGGATAAGGAGGAGGAGGAGGAAGATCAAGAGGAGGAAGAGGAGGAGGAGGAGGAGGAAGATCAAGAGGAGGAAGAGGAGGAGGAAGATCAAGATTAGGAAGAGGAGGAGGAGGAGGAAGATCAAGAGGAGGAAGAGGAGGAGGAGGAAGATCAAGAGGAGGAAGATGAGGAGGAGGAGGAGGAGTAGTAGGAAGAGGAGGAGGAAGATCAAGAGGAGGAAGAGGAGGAGGAAGAGGAAGAGGAGGATCAAGAGGAGGAAGAGGAGGAGGAAGATGAAGAGGAGGAAGAGGAAGAGGAGGAGGAGGAGGAGGAGGAAGATCAAGAGGGGGAAGAGGAGGAGGAGGAGGAGGAGGAAGAAGACACAGACTGTCTGTGTGTCTGTCTGTCAGCAGGATTACGCACAAAGTTCTGAATGGATTTGGATCAAATGTTCAGGGTGTTGTTGTTGTTGTTATTGTTGTTAGTGTCACAAGGAACAAACGATGACATGTTGGTGGTGATCCAGAACAGATCCTGGATTCTGGATCACTTTGAAATGTTTTCTCCATTTACTACAATGTAAAATGTCAAAGTGGATCACCACCATCGTTTGACACACACACACACACACACACACACACACACACACACACACACACACACACACACACACACACACACACACACACACACACACACACACACACACAGACTCAAATGTAATACCTCCTTGGTGGTAATAAATAAATAAATAAATATAAACCCAGCTGTTCCAGTTAAAGGTGCTAAATTAAATATGACGCTGAAGCACTGTGTGCTGCCATTTGACCTGAATCTGACCTTTGACCTTTCACTTGTTGCATTGACAAATCTTATTTTGGCTTAATTCAAGTTTTTGTTATTTTTTCTTAAGTGATGATTTTTTAGCTTGAAGTCAAGATTTATTTAATAAGTCAAGAATTATTTATTTAGATTTATTCAACATTTTCCAGGTCGTCTGGTTCTGGTCCACGGGTCTTATGTTGGGCCTCCTGCTCTAAAATCCTCTCCACTTCCTCAGATGACGAACAAACAAACAAATGAGCATAAGTCAAGTTCAAAAATCCCATGATGCAACTGACCCCTCCCATGATACAACTGACTCCTCCCATGATACAACTGACCCCTCCCATGATGCAACTGACCCCTCCCATGATACAACTGACCCCTCCCATGATACAACTGACCCCTCCCATGATACAACTGACCCCTCCCATGATGTAACTGACCCCTCCCATGATACAACTGACCCCTCCCATGATGTAACTGACCCCTCCCATGATACAACTGACCCCTCCCATGATGTAACTGACCCCTCCCATGATACAACTGACCCCTCCCATGATACAACTGACCCCTCCCATGATGCAACTGACCCCTCCCATGATACAACTGACCCCTCCCATGATACAACTGACCCCTCCCATGATACAACTGACCCCTCCCATGATACAACTGACCCCTCCCATGATGTAACTGACCCCTCCCATGATGCAACTGACCCCTCCCATGATACAACTGACCCCTCCCATGATGCAACTGACCCCTCCCATGATGCAACTGACCCCTCCCATGATACAACTGACCCCTCCCATGATGCAACTGACCCCTCCCATGATGCAACTGACCACTTCATCCATCCATCGTATGAATCGCAGCCACAGATAGAAACACTCCAGTTTTATTTTTTATGGCGCTGCTGAGCTGCCCAGGGCTCTAGACAGGAAATGAAAGATGAGGAGATGCCAGACGGAGAGCGCGCCGAGTCTGAACAATAGAGGTGATGGTTATCAGCAGCGCAGCACCTCCAGCCTACGGACCAATCACTGCTCACCAGGAAACGCTGCTGATGCTGGGGTTATTACTGCACCAGCGCCATTAGAGCATCTGCACCGAGGACAACCACAAGAACAGAGTGCTGATGAGCTGTGGTCAAAGCGCTAACGAGTTCTAATCACTAGGAAAACACATATAAACAGTGGATCCATTAAACACAGCATCATCAGTGTTTGGACTCGTTTGTTTGTTTGTTTACAACATAACTCAAAAAGTTACGGATGAATTTGGATGACATTTTCAGGGTACGGCGGTGATGAGGAGATTAACATATAATTAGATTTTGGTGGTGATCCTGACCCCCCCACCCTCCAGGGGGGGGCGGGGGGTTCTAGTGTAAAGGGACAGTTCAGTACTTTTCAGATGAATGTGTGTCATCAGCATCTGATGACACATTCAGGAGCATACTTTCTCTTAATAGCAATAAATGTGCTAGCGTTGTCACTAACAGCTGCTAACAGCTAACACTGCTAATAGCTAACACTGCTAACAGCTAACACTGCTAACAGCTAACACTGCCCAAAAACTGATGAAAGTAGTTTGATAAGGGACAGAAAAAATATTGAGTAAAATGAACAAAATAAGATGCTAACATTGGTGTGATGCTAACCAGCTGCAGTGGACACCACAGCTCTGGGTCCATACATGGTCAGAACATTGATCTGGTCCAGTCCTATAAATATTTAGGAGTCCATACAGACTGTGACCTCAGCTGACACACATGTGACCAGGGTCTGAGCCCAGATCCACCAGGGTTAGGGTAGTAAAATGATGATGATTTTCTCCAGAGTTACTGTTGAGTCTGTGCTGTTGAGTCTCTACTGTTCTATGGAGCAGTAACCCTAACAGTTCATCAAAGGCTCAAATCATTGGCCCCATTTAAGCCACATGTCCTCAGGACCTGTTCCAACCAGCTGATTTTAAACTGGGAACAAATATTTTAACAGATGTGTCACATGTTTTAAATACAGAATATGTTTTATTGAATTTAGGAAGGAGGGTTAGGCTCCCACTCTGTAAAAGGAACACATATAAACACTGGTTCATCCCACTGTCAATCACACAAATTATTAAACAAATGGCACGGAATGGAGCGGAACATTAGAGACGTGGTGGAGCCTCGACCACATGTTCATGTTTATGTGGCTGTTGAATTATTATTATTATTATTGTTATCATGATTGTTTTTATTTTATTATTTTATTATGTTTTTAGGGTTTTATTAATTGTATATGTTTTTATTAATGTATTTTAATTCATGTATTTATTGTGGGTATGAATGGAATGAGTGGGATGTCCTTTCTGCAGCAGAACCCTCTGTCCAAAACTAATGTCTCCCTAGGGAGACAAATAAAGATAGTTTAAACAACAGTGAAGTAGTGAGTGGACTGAGCTGAAACTGTTTCATCCTTGGATCCACATTTCAGAAGGATACATTAAGAATTGTCGACGCTAGACTGAGAACAGAGGACATGTGTACAGACACACAAAGTTCCCTCTTTTTCCCAAAAGAAAAATAAAACAGATGAGTAAATAAAGTAGGCAGAGCCTGTCCACAGCTGGGACATTTGATCATTTGTCCAAACAGGAAAACGTTAAGAACTTCAGTAATGAAAACACGTTTCTAAACACTTTTATTGTCTAAATACAGGAGGCAGTAGAAGAACGACAAAACCTTGAAACATTGGTCCTCAACATCCACTGGAACCTGTGGAATCTTCTGGAACTACAGTAGAACCTGTGGAATCTTCTGGAACTACAGTAGAACCTGTGGAATCTTCTGGAACTACAGTAGAACCTGTGGAATCTTCTGGAACTACAGTAGAACCTGTGGAATCTTCTGGAACTACAGTAGAACCTGTGGAGTCTTGGTGCTCCTTCCTATTGGTGTTCAGTGGTGGTCCTGCACTGGACCAGGTCTGGTGGTCCTGTACTGGTCTAGGTCTGGTGGTCCTGTACAGGACCAGGTCTGAGCAGGTTCAGGACCTTCCACAGGTACATGGAAAACAGACTGAACTCTTCCGACAGCTGGAAAATGCGTTGTTTGAAACGATCAAGGAAGTAGTTGATCTGTGAGTCCAGATCCAGTTTGTGTGGTTCCTCCAGTTTCAGCAGCAGTTCCTCTAGAACCCTCAACATGTAGCATGAGTTCTCATATTCCACCAGAGGAAAGTTCTCCAGGGCAGAGTTCTCCTGCAGAAAGAACCATGATTAAAGGAGAGGTGGGTAAGTAAGTGAGATAAAAAGGTACAATTAGTAAAGGATAATGTTTTGCACACACATTACAAATATTTCCCGACGGGGCCAAACATTACCCCTCCACCTTCAGGGTGTTGTTCGGCCCCGAAGATAAATATTTTTCGATAGTCACGCATGGTCAATCCATTATTCCGCTTATTCTACTGGTTATTACAGTTCATTCCTGCTCCTACTCTAACAGATTAGATAAAACAGTCGTTACAACGTAGTGAATATTTACTTTCAAAGTGGCCAAACTACCTGCGGAGTGATATGGTACCGTCAATCTGAAGTGACAAAACTTGTTGCCATTGGCAGCGAACGTTAATGGTGCAGTGGGCGGTTATCGAAAAAAAAAACGGCCCACAGAACGCTGTGAACGTCCATTCAAAGTGAATGGGAGCTGTCGCAAAGTTCTAGAGGGACGAAGAACGATTTAAAAAGCTTAAATGATGGCCTCCTTTTTATCATCTCCTGTTTCTATTTTAGTAAAATGAACAAAAGTGAAGAAAATAACCCAAAAAATGAAGAAAAATTATCAAAGTAATCAATGCCCTAGTTTTGTCAGTGCTAACAGCTGTGCGTCTTATCAAACTACTTTTATCAGTTGTTGGGCAGTGTTACCTGTTAGCAGTGTTAGTTTTTAGCAGTGTTAGCTGTTTGCAGTGTTAGCTGTTGGGCAGTGTTACCTGTTAGCAGTGTTAGTTGTTAGCAGTGTTAGCTGTTAGCAGTGTTAGCTGTTGGGCAGTGTTAGTTGTTAGCAGTGTTAGCTGTTAGCAGTGTTAGCTGTTAGCAGTGTTAGCGGCTGCTACGTGCAGGTGCACAGCTGTTAGCAGTGACAACGCTAGTGCATTGATGCTATAGATAGAAAGTAGTTCCAAACAATTATGAGGTGTGAGTTTTTGTTCAGTGACAGTTTTCTTATGTAAATAAATCACTCATTCCAACACGTACTGTTTTGAGAAGAAACAGGTTTTATTTTGTTGACCCCAGGAAACCTGCCGGGACTACTTTGGCTTTGACCAAAACCGGACCAGAACTGGGCTCACAGGACAGTGTGGGGGGTAAGTCTGTGTGGGTGCACCAGAGTAAAGGGGCGGAGTCAGAAGAGAGGGGCGGAGTCACTGTGTGTGCACCAGAGTTCTTCCTGAAAAAGGTGCAAAAGAATTGTCCAAAAAAGACTGTCTGAGTGTGAGAGAGAGAGAGTGTCTGAGTGTGAGAGACAGAGAAGAACTGAACCCCGCAAAGAGTCCCCTGAAGCAGCTGGTTCTGAGTCTCACTAACCCACTAACAAATACCAACAGTAACCAGACTCAGCCCAGCAATGCTTTCCTAACAAAGTTCTCCATCAATCAGGCTGTAAAACAAAGCAAGAGCAACTATCTGGAACATTGGAACGCACAAATCAAAACTCAAAACAAACTAGAAGTCTATCGGGCCCTAAAAACAAATGATAAATGTGAAGAATATCTCTCTACTGTCAGAGATAGAAAGCAGCGACAGATCGTCACCAAGTACAGGCTCAGTGACCACAGTCTGGACATAGAAAAGGGGAGACACAAAAAGTCCTGGTCGCCAAAAGAGCAACGGATATGTGGTCACTGCACGACAGACGAGGTGGAGACAGAGGTGCACTTTCTCCTGAAATGCCCAAAGTATGAGTCAGAACCAAGGGCATTTTTCAAGGAGCTGGAGCTCTGGATCCCAGAGTTCCAGGACCTAGAGGAGGCAGATCAGCTGCAGGTGGTTCTGGGAGGAGGTTCCGGACCAGTAGCCAGATCTGCAGCCAGGTACATCCTGTTGTGTCACAACCTGAGAGACAGTGGGTGAAGCTACAGGGTGTTATGACACCGTTATTGATCATATTGATCATACTGACCATGGTGAGGAATGTACGTGTGTGTATAAATATAGATACTCAACACACAACGACACATTTCCTCACCGGTCTACAAAGTTGTTTTCTATTTCTATTTTTATCTGT
>CM035805.1:1908713-2031213 GCA_020466265.1 Siphamia tubifer
ATATACTACTGACACTACCATACTACTGACACTACCATACTACCACTGACACTACCATACAACCACTGACACTACCATACTACTGACACTAATATACTACTGACACTACCACTGACACTACAATACTACCACTGACACTACCATACTACTGACACTAATATACTACTGACACTACCATACTGCTGACACTAATATATACTACTGACACTAATATACTACTGACGCTACCGTACTACTGACACTACTGACACTACCGTACTACTGACACTACCATACTACTGACACTACCATACTACTGTCACTAATATACTACTGACACTACCGTACTACTGACACTACCATACTACTGACACTAATGTACTACTGACACTACCATACTACTGACACTAATATACTACTGATACTACCGTACTACTGACACTACCGTACTACTGACACTAATGTACTATTGACACTACCATACTACTGACACTAATATACTACTGACACTACCATACTACCACTGACACTACCATACTACCACTGACACTACCATACTACCACTGACACTAATATACTACTGACACTAATATACTACTGACACTACCATACTACTGACACTACCATACTACCACTGACACTACCATACTACCACTGACACTACCATACTACCACTGACACTAATATACTACTGACACTAATATACTACTGATACTACCGTACTACTGACACTACCATACTACCACTGACACTACCATACTACCACTGACACTACCATACTACCACTGACACTAATATACTACTGACACTAATATACTACTGATACTACCGTACTACTGACACTACCGTACTACTGACACTAATATACTACTGACACTACCATACTACTGACACTAATATACTACTGACACTAATATACTACTGACACTACCATACTACTGACACTACCATACTACCACTGACACTACCATACTACCACTGACACTACCATACTACTGACACTAATATACTACTGACACTACCATACTACCACTGACACTACCATACTACCACTGACACTACCATACTACCACTGACACTACCATACTACCACTGACACTACAATACTACCACTGACACTACCATACTACTGACACTAATATACTACTGACACTACCGTACTACTGACACTACCATACTACTGTCACTAATATACTACTGACACTACCATACTACTGACACTAATATACTACTGACACTACCGTACTACTGACACTACCATACTGCTGACACTAATATATACTACTGACACTAATATACTACTGACGCTACCGTACTACTGACACTACCGTACTACTGACACTACCATACTGCTGACACTAATATATACTACTGACACTAATATACTACTGACACTACCGTACTACTGACACTAATATACTACTGACACTAATATACTACTGACACTACCATACTACTGACACTACCATACTACCACTGACACTACCATACAACCACTGACACTACCATACAACCACTGACACTACCATACAACCACTGACACTACCATACTACTGACACTAATATACTACCACTGACACTACCATACAACCACTGACACTACCATACTACCACTGACACTACCATACAACCACTGACACTACCATACAACCACTGACACTACCATACAACCACTGACACTACCATACTACCACTGACACTACCATACTACTGACACTAATATACTACTGACACTACCATACTACTGACACTACCATACTACCACTGACACTACCATACAACCACTGACACTACCATACTACTGACACTAATATACTACTGACACTACCACTGACACTACAATACTACCACTGACACTACCATACTACTGACACTAATATACTACTGACACTACCATACTGCTGACACTAATATATACTACTGACACTAATATACTACTGACGCTACCGTACTACTGACACTACTGACACTACCGTACTACTGACACTACCATACTACTGTCACTAATATACTACTGACACTACCGTACTACTGACACTACCATACTACTGACACTAATGTACTACTGACACTACCATACTACTGACACTAATATACTACTGATACTACCGTACTACTGACACTACCGTACTACTGACACTAATGTACTATTGACACTACCATACTACTGACACTAATATACTACTGACACTACCATACTACTGACACTAATATACTACTGACACTAATATACTACTGATACTACCGTACTACTGACACTACCATACTACCACTGACACTACCATACTACCACTGACACTACCATACTACCACTGACACTAATATACTACTGACACTAATATACTACTGATACTACCGTACTACTGACACTACCATACTACTGACACTAATATACTACTGACACTACCATACTACTGACACTAATATACTACTGACACTAATATACTACTGACACTACAATACTACTGACACTACCATACTACCACTGACACTACCATACTACCACTGACACTACCATACTACTGACACTAATATACTACTGACACTACCATACTACCACTGACACTACCATACTACCACTGACACTACCATACTACCACTGACACTACCATACTACCACTGACACTACAATACTACCACTGACACTACCATACTACTGACACTAATATACTACTGACACTACCGTACTACTGACACTACCATACTACTGTCACTAATATACTACTGACACTACCATACTACTGACACTAATATACTACTGACACTACCGTACTACTGACACTACCATACTGCTGACACTAATATATACTACTGACACTAATATACTACTGACGCTACCGTACTACTGACACTACCATACTGCTGACACTAATATATACTACTGACACTAATATACTACTGACACTACCGTACTACTGACACTACCATAGTACTGACACTACCATACTACTGACACTACCGTACTACTGACACTATTGACACTACCGTACTACTGACACTACCATACTATTGACACTACCGTACTACTGACACTAATATACTACTGACACTACCATACTACTGACACTACCATACTACCACTGACACTACCATACTACCACTGACACTACAATACTACCACTGACACTACCATACTACTGACACTAATATACTACTGACACTACCATACTGCTGACACTAATATATACTACTGACACTAATATACTACTGACGCTACCGTACTACTGACACTACTGACACTACCGTACTACTGACACTACCATACTACTGTCACTAATATACTACTGACACTACCGTACTACTGACACTACCATACTACTGACACTACCGTACTACTGACACTATTGACACTACCGTACTACTGACACTAATATACTACTGACACTACTATCTGCTCAAAAACACATCCATCCAAAGTCCTGGGCTGTAAATGTGTTTGGCAGACACAGTGTTGGCTTTAAATACTGCCTCCATTAATTCTACATTTCCTTCTGCGTCCACGGCCACAGTCCAGCATCTGACCAAAGTGAATAAGCAGAAGCAGGGTGGACGCAGTGCTGTAAAGTCACACATTTGTAGTCCAGGCAGATAAAAGGCCAAAGCCATGATGAGAAGAGCTATCCATTAAACTGCCTGAAAATAACAGCCTTTGCATTTAGGAGGGAACTATTACATCTGAATACAGGACTTTAACCCTCTATGAGACCACGACATCTATAAATAACATTTAAAAATACAGCTTTACTAAAATAATAACAGCCTCTAACCAATGAGACTGTAGCATACTGTACTCACTCAGAATCCTGTCTACTCGAAATAATCACATAAAGACTAAATTATGACATAACAAGTCAAGTATGGGGGAGGCACCTCTGCCTTCCTGCCCCTTCTGCGTTCCTGCCCCCTCTGCGTTCCTGCCCCCTCTGCCTTCCTGCCCCTTCTGCCTTCCTGCCCCCTCTGCCTTCCTGCCCCTTCTGCCTTCCTGCCCCCTCTGCCTTCCTGCCCCTTCTGCCTCCCTGCCCCCTTTGCCTTCCTGCCCCTTCTGCCTCCCTGCCCCCTTTGCCTTCCTGCCCCTTCTGCCTTCCTGCCCCCTCTGCCTTCCTGCCCCTTCTGCCTTCCTGCCCCTTCTGCCTCCCTGCCCCTTCTGCCTCCCTGCCCCTTCTGCCTTCCTGCCCCTTCTGCGTTCCTGCCCCCTCTGCGTTCCTGCCCCCTCTGCGTTCCTGCCCCCTCTGCCTTCCTGCCCCTTCTGCCTTCCTGCCCCCTCTGCCTTCCTGCCCCTTCTGCCTTCCTGCCCCCTCTGCGTTCCTGCCCCCTCTGCCTTCCTGCCCCTTCTGCCTTCCTGCCCCTTCTGCCTTCCTGCCCCCTCTGCCTTCCTGCCCCTTCTGCCTTCCTGCCCCCTCTGCCTTCCTGCCCCTTCTGCCTTCCTGCCCCTTCTGCCTCCCTGCCCCCTTTGCCTCCCTGCCCCTTCTGCCTTCCTGCCCCTTCTGCCTCCCTGCCCCTTCTGCCTTCCTGCCCCCTCTGCCTTCCTGCCCCCTCTGCCTTCCTGCCCCTTCTGCCTTCCTGCCCCCTCTGCGTTCCTGCCCCCTCTGCGTTCCTGCCCCCTCTGCGTTCCTGCCCCTTCTGCCTTCCTGCCCCCTCTGCCTTCCTGCCCCCTCTGCCTTCCTGCCCCTTCTGCCTTCCTGCCCCTTCTGCCTTCCTGCCCCCTCTGCCTTCCTGCCCCTTCTGCCTTCCTGCCCCCTCTGCCTTCCTGCCCCCTCTGCGTTCCTGCCCCCTCTGCCTTCCTGTCCCCTCTGCCTTCCTGCCCCTTCTGCCTTCCTGCCCCTTCTGCCTTCCTGCCCCCTCTGCCTTCCTGCCCCTTCTGCCTTCCTGCCCCCTCTGCCTTCCTGCCCCCTCTGCCTTCCTGCCCCTTCTGCCTTCCTGCCCCTTCTGCCTTCCTGCCCCTTCTGCCTTCCTGCCCCTTCTGCCTTCCTGCCCCTTCTGCCTCCCTGCCCCTTCTGCCTCCCTGCCCCTTCTGCCTCCCTGCCCCTTCTGCCTCCCTGCCCCCTCTGCCTCCCTGCCCCCTCTGCCTCCCTGCCCCCTCTGCCTTCCTGCCCCTTCTGCCTTCCTGCCCCTTCTGCCTTCCTGCCCCCTCTGCCTTCCTGCCCCCTCTGCCTTCCTGCCCCCTCTGCCTTCCTGCCCCTTTGCCTCCCTGCCCCTTCTGCCTCCCTGCCCCTTCTGCCTCCCTGCCCCTTCTGCCTCCCTGCCCCTTCTGCCTCCCTGCCCCTTCTGCCTCCCTGCCCCCTCTGCCTTCCTGCCCCTTCTGCCTTCCTGCCCCCTCTGCGTTCCTGCCCCCTCTGCGTTCCTGCCCCCTCTGCGTTCCTGCCCCTTCTGCCTTCCTGCCCCCTCTGCCTTCCTGCCCCCTCTGCCTTCCTGCCCCTTCTGCCTTCCTGCCCCTTCTGCCTTCCTGCCCCTTCTGCCTTCCTGCCCCCTTTGCCTTCCTGCCCCTTCTGCCTCCCTGCCCCTTCTGCCTCCCTGCCCCTTCTGCCTCCCTGCCCCTTCTGCCTCCCTGCCCCTTCTGCCTCCCTGCCCCTTCTGCCTCCCTGCCCCTTCTGCCTTCCTGCCCCTTCTGCCTTCCTGCCCCTTCTGCCTCCCTGCCCCTTCTGCCTTCCTGCCCCTTCTGCCTTCCTGCCCCTTCTGCCTCCCTGCCCCTTCTGCCTCCCTGCCCCTTCTGCCTCCCTGCCCCTTCTGCCTCCCTGCCCCTTCTGCCTTCCTGCCCCTTCTGCCTTCCTGCCCCTTCTGCCTTCCTGCCCCTTCTGCCTCCCTGCCCCTTCTGCCTCCCTGCCCCTTCTGCCTCCCTGCCCCTTCTGCCTCCCTGCCCCTTCTGCCTTCCTGCCCCTTCTGCCTCCCTGCCCCCTTTGCCTTCCTGCCCCTTCTGCCTTCCTGCCCCTTCTGCCTTCCTGCCCCCTCTGCCTTCCTGCCCCCTCTGCCTTCCTGCCCCTTCTGCCTTCCTGCCCCTTTGCCTTCCTGCCCCTTCTGCCTTCCTGCCCCTTCTGCCTTCCTGCCCCTTTGCCTTCCTGCCCCTTCTGCCTCCCTGCCCCTTCTGCCTCCCTGCCCCTTCTGCCTCCCTGCCCCTTCTGCCTTCCTGCCCCTTCTGCCTTCCTGCCCCCTCTGCCTTCCTGCCCCCTCTGCCTTCCTGCCCCTTCTGCCTTCCTGCCTCCTCTGCGTTCCTGCCCCTTCTGCCTTCCTGCCCCCTCTGCCTTCCTGCCCCCTCTGCCTTCCTGCCCCTTCTGCCTTCCTGCCCCTTCTGCCTTCCTGCCCCCTCTGCCTTCCTGCCCCCTCTGCGTTCCTGCCCCTTCTGCCTTCCTGCCCCCTCTGCCTTCCTGCCCCTTCTGCCTTCCTGCCCCTTCTGCCTTCCTGCCCCTTCTGCCTTCCTGCCCCCTCTGCCTTCCTGCCCCCTCTGCATTCCTGCCCCTTCTGCCTTCCTGCCCCCTCTGCCTTCCTGCCCCCTCTGCGTTCCTGCCCCCTCTGCCTTCCTGCCCCTTCTGCCTTCCTGCCCCTTCTGCCTTCCTGCCCCTTCTGCCTTCCTGCCCCTTCTGCCTTCCTGCCCCCTCTGCCTTCCTGCCCCTTCTGCCTTCCTGCCCCCTTTGCCTTCCTGCCCCTTCTGCCTTCCTGCCCCCTCTGCCTTCCTGCCCCTTCTGCCTTCCTGCCCCTTCTGCCTCCCTGCCCCTTCTGCCTCCCTGCCCCTTCTGCCTTCCTGCCCCCTCTGCCTTCCTGCCCCTTCTGCCTTCCTGCCCCTTTGCCTTCCTGCCCCTTCTGCCTCCCTGCCCCTTCTGCCTCCCTGCCCCTTCTGCCTTCCTGCCCCTTCTGCCTTCCTGCCCCTTCTGCCTTCCTGCCCCTTCTGCCTTCCTGCCCCTTCTGCCTCCCTGCCCCTTCTGCCTCCCTGCCCCTTCTGCCTCCCTGCCCCTTCTGCCTCCCTGCCCCTTCTGCCTTCCTGCCCCTTCTGCCTCCCTGCCCCCTTTGCCTTCCTGCCCCTTCTGCCTTCCTGCCCCTTCTGCCTTCCTGCCCCCTCTGCCTTCCTGCCCCTTCTGCCTTCCTGCCCCCTCTGCCTTCCTGCCCCTTCTGCCTTCCTGCCCCTTCTGCCTCCCTGCCCCTTCTGCCTCCCTGCCCCTTCTGCCTCCCTGCCCCCTTTGCCTTCCTGCCCCTTCTGCCTTCCTGCCCCCTCTGCCTTCCTGCCCCTTCTGCCTTCCTGCCCCTTTGCCTCCCTGCCCCTTCTGCCTCCCTGCCCCTTCTGCCTCCCTGCCCCTTCTGCCTCCCTGCCCCTTCTGCCTTCCTGCCCCTTCTGCCTTCCTGCCCCTTCTGCCTTCCTGCCTCCTCTGCGTTCCTGCCCCTTCTGCCTTCCTGCCCCCTCTGCCTTCCTGCCCCCTCTGCCTTCCTGCCCCTTCTGCCTTCCTGCCCCTTCTGCCTTCCTGCCCCTTCTTCCTTTCTGCCCCTTCTGCCTCCCTGCCCCTTCTGCCTCCCTGCCCCTTCTGCCTTCCTGCCCCTTCTGCCTTCCTGCCCCCTCTGCCTTCCTGCCCCCTCTGCCTTCCTGCCCCTTCTGCCTTCCTGCCCCTTTGCCTTCCTGCCCCTTCTGCCTCCCTGCCCCTTCTGCCTCCCTGCCCCTTCTGCCTCCCTGCCCCTTCTGCCTTCCTGCCCCTTCTGCCTTCCTGCCCCTTCTGCCTCCCTGCCCCTTCTGCCTCCCTGCCCCTTCTGCCTCCCTGCCCCTTCTGCCTCCCTGCCCCTTCTGCCTCCCTGCCCCTTCTGCCTTCCTGCCCCTTCTGCCTCCCTGCCCCCTTTGCCTTCCTGCCCCTTCTGCCTTCCTGCCCCTTCTGCCTTCCTGCCCCCTCTGCCTTCCTGCCCCTTCTGCCTTCCTGCCCCCTCTGCCTTCCTGCCCCTTCTGCCTTCCTGCCCCTTCTGCCTCCCTGCCCCCTTTGCCTTCCTGCCCCTTCTGCCTCCCTGCCCCTTCTGCCTCCCTGCCCCCTTTGCCTTCCTGCCCCTTCTGCCTTCCTGCCCCCTCTGCCTTCCTGCCCCTTCTGCCTTCCTGCCCCTTCTGCCTTCCTGCCCCTTTGCCTTCCTGCCCCTTCTGCCTCCCTGCCCCCTTTGCCTCCCTGCCCCTTCTGCCTCCCTGCCCCTTCTGCCTCCCTGCCCCTTCTGCCTTCCTGCCCCTTCTGCCTTCCTGCCCCCTCTGCCTTCCTGCCCCCTCTGCCTTCCTGCCCCTTCTGCCTTCCTGCCTCCTCTGCGTTCCTGCCCCTTCTGCCTTCCTGCCCCCTCTGCCTTCCTGCCCCCTCTGCCTTCCTGCCCCTTCTGCCTTCCTGCCCCTTCTGCCTTCCTGCCCCTTCTTCCTTTCTGCCCCTTCTGCCTCCCTGCCCCTTCTGCCTCCCTGCCCCTTCTGCCTTCCTGCCCCTTCTGCCTTCCTGCCCCCTCTGCCTTCCTGCCCCCTCTGCCTTCCTGCCCCCTCTGCCTTCCTGCCCCCTCTGCCTGCCCCCTCTGCCTTCCTGCCCCCTCTGCCTTCCTGCCCCCTCTGCCTTCCTGCCCCTTCTGCCTTCCTGCCCCTTCTGCCTTCCTGCCCCCTCTGCCTTCCTGCCCCTTCTGCCTTCCTGCCCCTTTGCCTTCCTGCCCCTTTGCCTTCCTGCCCCTTCTGCCTCCCTGCCCCTTCTGCCTCCCTGCCCCTTCTGCCTTCCTGCCCCCTCTGCCTTCCTGCCCCCTCTGCCTTCCTGCCCCTTCTGCCTTCCTGCCCCCTCTGCGTTCCTGCCCCCTCTGCGTTCCTGCCCCCTCTGCGTTCCTGCCCCTTCTGCCTTCCTGCCCCCTCTGCCTTCCTGCCCCTTCTGCCTTCCTGCCCCTTCTGCCTTCCTGCCCCTTCTGCCTTCCTGCCCCCTCTGCCTTCCTGCCCCCTCTGCATTCCTGCCCCTTCTGCCTTCCTGCCCCCTCTGCCTTCCTGCCCCCTCTGCGTTCCTGCCCCCTCTGCCTCCCTGCCCCTTCTGCCTTCCTGCCCCTTCTGCCTTCCTGCCCCCTCTGCCTTCCTGCCCCCTCTGCCTTCCTGCCCCTTCTGCCTTCCTGCCCCTTTGCCTTCCTGCCCCTTCTGCCTCCCTGCCCCTTCTGCCTCCCTGCCCCTTCTGCCTCCCTGCCCCTTCTGCCTCCCTGCCCCTTCTGCCTTCCTGCCCCTTCTGCCTCCCTGCCCCCTTTGCCTTCCTGCCCCTTCTGCCTTCCTGCCCCTTCTGCCTTCCTGCCCCCTCTGCCTTCCTGCCCCTTCTGCCTTCCTGCCCCCTCTGCCTTCCTGCCCCTTCTGCCTTCCTGCCCCTTCTGCCTCCCTGCCCCTTCTGCCTCCCTGCCCCTTCTGCCTCCCTGCCCCCTTTGCCTTCCTGCCCCTTCTGCCTTCCTGCCCCCTCTGCCTTCCTGCCCCTTCTGCCTTCCTGCCCCTTTGCCTCCCTGCCCCTTCTGCCTCCCTGCCCCTTCTGCCTCCCTGCCCCTTCTGCCTCCCTGCCCCTTCTGCCTTCCTGCCCCTTCTGCCTTCCTGCCCCCTCTGCCTTCCTGCCCCCTCTGCCTTCCTGCCCCTTCTGCCTTCCTGCCTCCTCTGCGTTCCTGCCCCTTCTGCCTTCCTGCCCCCTCTGCCTTCCTGCCCCCTCTGCCTTCCTGCCCCTTCTGCCTTCCTGCCCCTTCTGCCTTCCTGCCCCTTCTTCCTTTCTGCCCCTTCTGCCTCCCTGCCCCTTCTGCCTCCCTGCCCCTTCTGCCTTCCTGCCCCTTCTGCCTTCCTGCCCCCTCTGCCTTCCTGCCCCCTCTGCCTTCCTGCCCCTTCTGCCTTCCTGCCCCTTTGCCTTCCTGCCCCTTCTGCCTCCCTGCCCCTTCTGCCTCCCTGCCCCTTCTGCCTCCCTGCCCCTTCTGCCTTCCTGCCCCTTCTGCCTTCCTGCCCCTTCTGCCTTCCTGCCCCTTCTGCCTCCCTGCCCCTTCTGCCTCCCTGCCCCTTCTGCCTCCCTGCCCCTTCTGCCTCCCTGCCCCTTCTGCCTCCCTGCCCCTTCTGCCTTCCTGCCCCTTCTGCCTCCCTGCCCCCTTTGCCTTCCTGCCCCTTCTGCCTTCCTGCCCCTTCTGCCTTCCTGCCCCCTCTGCCTTCCTGCCCCTTCTGCCTTCCTGCCCCCTCTGCCTTCCTGCCCCTTCTGCCTTCCTGCCCCTTCTGCCTCCCTGCCCCCTTTGCCTTCCTGCCCCTTCTGCCTCCCTGCCCCTTCTGCCTCCCTGCCCCCTTTGCCTTCCTGCCCCTTCTGCCTTCCTGCCCCCTCTGCCTTCCTGCCCCTTCTGCCTTCCTGCCCCTTCTGCCTTCCTGCCCCTTTGCCTTCCTGCCCCTTCTGCCTCCCTGCCCCTTCTGCCTCCCTGCCCCTTCTGCCTCCCTGCCCCTTCTGCCTTCCTGCCCCTTCTGCCTTCCTGCCCCCTCTGCCTTCCTGCCCCCTCTGCCTTCCTGCCCCTTCTGCCTTCCTGCCTCCTCTGCGTTCCTGCCCCTTCTGCCTTCCTGCCCCCTCTGCCTTCCTGCCCCCTCTGCCTTCCTGCCCCTTCTGCCTTCCTGCCCCTTCTGCCTTCCTGCCCCCTCTGCCTTCCTGCCCCCTCTGCGTTCCTGCCCCTTCTGCCTTCCTGCCCCCTCTGCCTTCCTGCCCCTTCTGCCTTCCTGCCCCTTCTGCCTTCCTGCCCCTTCTGCCTTCCTGCCCCCTCTGCCTTCCTGCCCCCTCTGCATTCCTGCCCCTTCTGCCTTCCTGCCCCCTCTGCCTTCCTGCCCCCTCTGCGTTCCTGCCCCCTCTGCCTTCCTGCCCCTTCTGCCTTCCTGCCCCTTCTGCCTTCCTGCCCCTTCTGCCTTCCTGCCCCTTCTGCCTTCCTGCCCCCTCTGCCTTCCTGCCCCTTCTGCCTTCCTGCCCCCTTTGCCTTCCTGCCCCTTCTGCCTTCCTGCCCCCTCTGCCTTCCTGCCCCTTCTGCCTTCCTGCCCCTTCTGCCTCCCTGCCCCTTCTGCCTCCCTGCCCCTTCTGCCTTCCTGCCCCCTCTGCCTTCCTGCCCCTTCTGCCTTCCTGCCCCTTTGCCTTCCTGCCCCTTCTGCCTCCCTGCCCCTTCTGCCTCCCTGCCCCTTCTGCCTCCCTGCCCCTTCTGCCTTCCTGCCCCTTCTGCCTTCCTGCCCCTTCTGCCTTCCTGCCCCTTCTGCCTCCCTGCCCCTTCTGCCTCCCTGCCCCTTCTGCCTCCCTGCCCCTTCTGCCTCCCTGCCCCTTCTGCCTTCCTGCCCCTTCTGCCTCCCTGCCCCCTTTGCCTTCCTGCCCCTTCTGCCTTCCTGCCCCTTCTGCCTTCCTGCCCCCTCTGCCTTCCTGCCCCTTCTGCCTTCCTGCCCCCTCTGCCTTCCTGCCCCTTCTGCCTTCCTGCCCCTTCTGCCTCCCTGCCCCTTCTGCCTCCCTGCCCCTTCTGCCTCCCTGCCCCCTTTGCCTTCCTGCCCCTTCTGCCTTCCTGCCCCCTCTGCCTTCCTGCCCCTTCTGCCTTCCTGCCCCTTTGCCTCCCTGCCCCTTCTGCCTCCCTGCCCCTTCTGCCTCCCTGCCCCTTCTGCCTCCCTGCCCCTTCTGCCTTCCTGCCCCTTCTGCCTTCCTGCCCCCTCTGCCTTCCTGCCCCCTCTGCCTTCCTGCCCCTTCTGCCTTCCTGCCTCCTCTGCGTTCCTGCCCCTTCTGCCTTCCTGCCCCCTCTGCCTTCCTGCCCCCTCTGCCTTCCTGCCCCTTCTGCCTTCCTGCCCCTTCTGCCTTCCTGCCCCTTCTTCCTTTCTGCCCCTTCTGCCTCCCTGCCCCTTCTGCCTCCCTGCCCCTTCTGCCTTCCTGCCCCTTCTGCCTTCCTGCCCCCTCTGCCTTCCTGCCCCCTCTGCCTTCCTGCCCCTTCTGCCTTCCTGCCCCTTTGCCTTCCTGCCCCTTCTGCCTCCCTGCCCCTTCTGCCTCCCTGCCCCTTCTGCCTTCCTGCCCCTTCTGCCTTCCTGCCCCTTCTGCCTTCCTGCCCCTTCTGCCTCCCTGCCCCTTCTGCCTCCCTGCCCCTTCTGCCTCCCTGCCCCTTCTGCCTCCCTGCCCCTTCTGCCTCCCTGCCCCTTCTGCCTCCCTGCCCCCTTTGCCTTCCTGCCCCTTCTGCCTTCCTGCCCCTTCTGCCTTCCTGCCCCCTCTGCCTTCCTGCCCCTTCTGCCTTCCTGCCCCCTCTGCCTTCCTGCCCCTTCTGCCTTCCTGCCCCTTCTGCCTCCCTGCCCCCTTTGCCTTCCTGCCCCTTCTGCCTCCCTGCCCCTTCTGCCTTCCTGCCCCTTCTGCCTTCCTGCCCCCTCTGCCTTCCTGCCCCCTCTGCCTTCCTGCCCCTTCTGCCTTCCTGCCTCCTCTGCGTTCCTGCCCCTTCTGCCTTCCTGCCCCCTCTGCCTTCCTGCCCCCTCTGCCTTCCTGCCCCTTCTGCCTTCCTGCCCCTTCTGCCTTCCTGCCCCTTCTGCCTTCCTGCCCCCTCTGCCTTCCTGCCCCCTCTGCATTCCTGCCCCTTCTGCCTTCCTGCCCCCTCTGCCTTCCTGCCCCCTCTGCGTTCCTGCCCCCTCTGCCTTCCTGCCCCTTCTGCCTTCCTGCCCCTTCTGCCTTCCTGCCCCTTCTGCCTTCCTGCCCCCTCTGCCTTCCTGCCCCCTCTGCCTTCCTGCCCCTTCTGCCTTCCTGCCCCCTTTGCCTTCCTGCCCCTTCTGCCTTCCTGCCCCCTCTGCCTTCGTGCCCCTTCTGCCTTCCTGCCCCTTCTGCCTCCCTGCCCCTTCTGCCTTCCTGCCCCTTCTGCCTTCCTGCCCCCTCTGCCTCCCTGCCCCCTCTGCCTCCCTGCCCCTTCTGCCTCCCTGCCCCTTCTGCCTCCCTGCCCCTTCTGCCTTCCTGCCCCTTCTGCCTTCCTGCCCCTTCTGCCTTCCTGCCCCTTCTGCCTTCCTGCCCCCTCTGCCTTCCTGCCCCTTCTGCCTTCCTGCCCCCTCTGCCTTCCTGCCCCTTCTGCCTTCCTGCCCCTTCTGCCTCCCTGCCCCCTTTGCCTTCCTGCCCCTTCTGCCTCCCTGCCCCTTCTGCCTCCCTGCCCCCTTTGCCTTCCTGCCCCTTCTGCCTTCCTGCCCCTTCTGCCTTCCTGCCCCCTCTGCCTTCCTGCCCCTTCTGCCTTCCTGCCCCTTTGCCTTCCTGCCCCTTCTGCCTCCCTGCCCCTTCTGCCTCCCTGCCCCTTCTGCCTCCCTGCCCCTTCTGCCTTCCTGCCCCCTCTGCCTTCCTGCCCCCTCTGCCTTCCTGCCCCCTCTGCCTCCCTGCCCCTTCTGCCTCCCTGCCCCTTCTGCCTCCCTGCCCCTTCTGCCTCCCTGCCCCTTCTGCCTCCCTGCCCCTTCTGCCTTCCTGCCCCCTCTGCCTTCCTGCCCCCTCTGCCTTCCTGCCCCTTCTGCCTTCCTGCCCCTTCTGCCTCCCTGCCCCTTCTGCCTCCCTGCCCCTTCTGCCTCCCTGCCCCTTCTGCCTCCCTGCCCCTTCTGCCTTCCTGCCCCTTCTGCCTCCCTGCCCCCTTTGCCTTCCTGCCCCTTCTGCCTTCCTGCCCCTTCTGCCTTCCTGCCCCCTCTGCCTTCCTGCCCCTTCTGCCTCCCTGCCCCTTCTGCCTCCCTGCCCCCTTTGCCTTCCTGCCCCTTCTGCCTTCCTGCCCCTTCTGCCTTCCTGCCCCCTCTGCCTTCCTGCCCCTTCTGCCTTCCTGCCCCTTTGCCTTCCTGCCCCTTCTGCCTCCCTGCCCCTTCTGCCTCCCTGCCCCTTCTGCCTTCCTGCCCCTTCTGCCTTCCTGCCCCCTCTGCCTTCCTGCCCCCTCTGCCTTCCTGCCCCTTCTGCCTTCCTGCCCCTTCTGCCTTCCTGCCCCCTCTGCCTTCCTGCCCCTTCTGCCTTCCTGCCCCTTCTGCCTTCCTGCCCCTTCTGCCTTCCTGCCCCTTCTGCCTTCCTGCCCCTTCTGCCTTCCTGCCCCTTTGCCTTCCTGCCCCTTCTGCCTCCCTGCCCCTTCTGCCTCCCTGCCCCTTCTGCCTCCCTGCCCCTTCTGCCTCCCTGCCCCTTCTGCCTTCCTGCCCCCTCTGCCTTCCTGCCCCCTCTGCCTTCCTGCCCCTTCTGCCTTCCTGCCCCCTCTGCCTTCCTGCCCCCTCTGCCTTCCTGCCCCTTCTGCATTGTGTCCCTACATTAGGCACTATAGAGGGACTAGGCTATTTTGTAGAGGTGTCTGAAACTTAAGTCAACTATTTACAATCACTATATAGTCACTCAATGTTTCCCAAATGTTTTGGTCATCGATGGTCACTAACAAAAACACTATATATCATCATGCATTGCACAAATCAAAAAATGGACAAAGAGATTTTTTTTAAAAACTTTATTGAACAATAGGATATACAGACTCAATGAGGATAATGAATACAACTAAAAATAAATGCAAAATAAACAAACTTGGGGATTTTGTAAAAAAAAAATAAATACACTATTAAACAATTTATAAATAAGGTTTAAGCTTTGGTTAAAATAATAAATGCTGTCCAATGTCCTTACTTATTTTTCTTCCAATTCGATTCCAATTTTTTGAGACAAACGAGGGAAAGAGGCCTCCCTTTTTCCACAGTGAATATGATATTTACTCAGAATTATATTAATAATGTCTGCTAAGGAAGATTCCAAATCATCCATGTCATTCAAAGGATGGTACAACCCTAATGTTTTGTGAAATTAGAGCAAAAACACTGATACAGGACACCCAAAAAATAAATGATCCACTGTTTGATCAACAGTATTATAGGAGCATTGACCCACCTCAAATTTGAATCTGACAATGACAAAAAATGTGAAGTTGTCATCATTTATAGCAAAGAAAAAAACCTGACAATATAGGTTATTAAGCTCTTCATTCCAACGGGCCGCATCGGAACCGTTGGCGGGTCGCATGTTTGAGACCCCTGTTCTAAATGAATCAGATTTGTCCACTCTGCTTTTTTACTTCACTCTGCGGTGCAGTTGTCCGCCCCGCCCCTTCTGTTTGTTCCTCCTCCTCCCCAGATGTCTATCTCTCGATCCTACACCAGTTTATTGATAGAAATTGCGATTTTGCTCTATAGCGCCACCTAGAAATTCACCTACAAACACCTATCAGGCTGAAATTTGACTCGGACGTCGCGTGGGGGAGGCGGTCGCGAGGGACAGTGAAGGCCTTTGAGACTGCTTGCAGTTTTAATTTAGTTTTTTTACTCCATAGATAGAGATATATATCGTATATCGAGATACAGCAAAAACATATTGAAATTTTTTTTTTCAGACTCAGAATATATATTTTCATTGTCACAAAATAACAATGAAACTTTTAGCATCTATATCTAAAATTCACAAAATAAAAACAAAAAAATTAAAACTGCAAGCAGTCTCAAAGGCCTTCGCCATCCCTGGCGACTGCCTCCCCACGCAACGTCCAATTCAAACTTGAGCTAAAACGCCGTTTGTATGCCTGATCTACAGCCATTTTAGTAAAGGCAATTTTGTAGGGGGCGATATAGAGCAAAATCGCAATTTCTATTGATAAACTGGTGTGGGACCAAGAGATAGACGTCTGAGTAAAATTGCAGCCAAATCTGTGTTTGTATGTCTGATCTACTGCCATTTTACTAACAGTGTATTTAGCGAATCTGTAGGGGGCGCTATAGTGCGAAATAACAATTTCTATTGTCTATCTTTCATACCAAGTCTGTTCATGACTAGTCACCTGGTGTCCCCTTTCCCCCCTCCCCCCCTGGGGGGAGTGGTGGCTCTCCTGACAGTGTCTGCACGGGAGCCATGGACGACAGGATCTGGAGTATCTCGCCTGTGCTGACCTGTGACCCCGGACCACCGCCCCTGCCTGTCTGGACCAGCCCCCCTTCCTGCATTTATACATGGACGTTCATCTATAGCCTGTCCGTCCATGGGAGTGGATCTGTCCTTCAATGTGGTTCTCCTCAAGATTTCTTCTTTTTCCCACTGGGTTTGGAAGTTTTTTCTTGCCGAGAAGGAGGGTCTAAGGACAGGGGGAGGGTCTAAGGACAAGGGGAGGGTCTAAGGACAGGGGATGCCTGGGACTTTTCATGTATTTCTGTAGTTGATTATGTTTTTGTAAAGCCCTCTGAGACGACTTTGTTGTGATATAGGGCTTTATAAATAAAATTGAATTGAATTGAATTATTGACAAACAGGTGTAGACTGAGGAGCCAAATTGGTGTCTGTATGTCCAAGGTGAAGCAGTTTATGTAGTGGCAATTTTTTCCCAAAATCCTTGCAAAATTTGTGATAGCGCAGCACAAAAACAATGCAACTTTTCCAGAAAAATTTGATAAACTTTGCTGTTTCACTTGTTTAGATCGTGTTCACCAATTTTGAGATAGATAAATTCCAATGACAGCGAAAACAACAACTCAAAATTTTTCTAATTTCAATCCAAGATGGCGGACTTCCTCTTGGTTTATGGGCGTGGTCATAATTTTTTGTTCATCATCATATAGGTTTAGGTTTATTGTCATTTCACATGAGTACATGAAACGAAATTAGTACTCAGGACCAGCAGTATACAACCCTAAATAAAAATCCTGGAACAATGATCTCATAAGATACTAACATAATGTACTAAATGTACTATGCCATGTACTAAAAACAGCAGCTTAAAAGAACAGGATAAAGCAGGCTAAAAACGGGTCGATACAAACATAGAACCAGCACTAGTGTCCCAACAGTGAGTCAATGTCCGTGCTCATGGAGTTAAAAATCCTAACTACCTCTGGGTAAAAACTACATTTGAGCCTTGAGGCTCCGTAGCCTCCTACCCAAGGGGAGGGGATGGAACAGTCCGTAGGCCGGGTGGGCAGAGTCCTTCATAATGCGGGTGGTGGTACTCCTGCACCTGCTCACATACAGGTCATCCACAGAAGGGAGACTGCTGCCCATGATTCTCTGTGCAGTTCTCACCACCCTCTGCAGCATCTTCCTGTTAGCGGCAGAGCAGTTCCCATACCAGGTGGTGATGGAGAAGGTGAGCGAACTCTCCACCACACACCTGTAGAAGGCCACCAGCACAACAGCACCAACCCCAACCTGCTTTAGCTTCCAGAGGAAATATAGGCGTTGGTGGGCCTTTTTAATAATAAATGAGGTGTTAATGGTCCACTTCAGATCTCTGGAGATGTGGAGTCCAACATACTTCCAGCTGTGGACCATTTCCACCGGTGTTCCGCGAATGAACAGCGGGGATGGGGTCTGACTTTTCCTCCGAAAATCCACCACCAGTTCCTTTGTCTTCCCCACATTTATCCCCAGATTATTTCCACTCCACCAGGTCTTTCACCTCCCACTGGTACAACGACTCGTCGCCATAGGATATCAATCCCATAACGACTGTGTCGTCTGCAAATTTCACAATATGACTATCTAGCCGGGCAGTCATATGTGAAAAGCGTGTACAGCAGGGGGCTCAGGACACATCCCTGGGGGGTGCCAGTGTTGAGGATAATGGAAGAAGACAAAGTGTCCTGGCTTTTAACAGTCTGTGGCCGATGTGTCAAGAAGTCCAAAACCCAGTTGCAGAGGGAAGGTGTCAGTCCAAGTAACAGCAGTTTGTTGGCTAGAGTCTGTGGGATGATGGTGTTAAATGCGGAACTAAAGTCCAGGAACAGCAGCCTAACATAGGAGTCCCCACTCTCCAGATGAGTGAGAGCAGTGTGAAGAACTGCTGACACTGCATCCGTTGTGGAGCGGTTCTTTCTGTAGGCGTACTGATGTGGGTCAGCATTAATGTCTATGTTCTTCCGGATGTAGTCCATGACTAGCCGCTCAAAGCATTCCATGACAACAGGTGTGAGAGCCACAGGGCGGTAGTCATTCGTGCTCTGGACTGCTGTTTTTTTGGGTACCGGGATGATGGTAGATGTTTTGAGACACACCAGCACCACAGCCTGAGAGAGTGAGATGTTAAAAATGTCTGTCCAAACATCTGTAAGTCCATGAGCACAGTCTTTTAAAACCCTTCCAGGGATGTTATCCGGGCCCGCTGCTTTCCGGGGGTTGACGCCCCGCAGCACCCTCTTCACATCTTGAGCAGACACCCTGAGGGGGGGCTCACCTGGTGGGACAGTGAGCCTGGAGCAGGAGGAGGAATTAGAGGCTTCAAAGCGGCCATAAAAAGTGTTTGGGGCATCAGGGAGAGATGGGTCCTGGAGACATTCAGCATCTCTCCTTCTGTAACCCGTGATGGTTTTAATGCCTTTCCACATACTTCGAGGGTCATTACATAGGAAATGTCCCTGTATCTTCAGAGCATACCCCGCTTTTGCTCTCTTGATTCCCGCCTCTAACTTCCTCCTTGCTGCCCTCAGTGCAAGTGTGTCCCCCGATCTAAAGGCTACATCCCTTGCCTTTAGGAGAAGCCTCACCTCTCTATTCCACCAGGGTCTCTGGGTGGGGCGGATGGTGACCCTCCTGGTGACTGTCACATCATCAATGCATGTGCTGATGTAACTGCAGACGGCTGATGTGTAGTCCTCCAGGTCCACCCTACCCTCACTGGCTGCAGCCTCTCTGAAAATCTGCCAGTTTGTTCTCTAAAAACAGTCCTGGAGCATGAGACTAGCTGAACTGGGCAACACAGTGATGTTTTTCTGTGTGGACTTACAGTGTCTAAGCACTGGGTGGTGCTCAAGAATTAGCATGATGGAAATGTGGTCAGAGAAAGAAGATATAGCGAACATGTGTACCGATTTTCATAGCTCTAACTTCACTATATCTGGCCTAATAAAAACTATTTCACCTATTCTAGGTGGCGCTGTAGACACATTTCTTTACTGACTTTTATGAAACCTATAAATACTTGCACTTTTTCACACTTCTGAGGTGTGTGCAAAATTTGGTGAGTTTTCATGCATGTTCAGGGGGTCAAATTAGAGGTCAAAGAGCAGAGTCAGAAGAAACTGCAAGCAGTATCAATAGGCCTTCTGCCCGACGTGGTACGCGGCGAAGGCCTAATAAGATAAATACCCATAAATAACCTAACTCCACAAATAAATCAATGTAAAAATGATCCAGTATGGAACAAGTACCACAGAAACTTGACAGCAACACATATTAATGCAAAGTGCAATAGTGAAAAAGGGTCATGGTTCAGTGGGAGGGAGTGGTGAGTAGTGACATACTGCAGCTGGAGAACCACATTAAGCTTCCATATGTCAGTACACTGCTGATGGCACAGTTGTAAAAATTTACCATCAGAGGTCTGGGGATGTGAGAGCTCCTCAGCTTTCTCAGGTAATAATAATAAAACTGTTGTGCTTTTCCCACCACTGTAGAAATATGACCCCCCCCCCAGGCCAGGTCCTCGGTCATTGTTAGCCCCAGGAATTTAAAACTTCTCACCCTCTCCACGACCTCATTGCCTATAGTGAGAGGCTGATGGTTAATACGTTTTCTTCTGAAGTCCACCACCATCTCCTTGGTCTTTTTGATGTTATAACCAGGTCTTTGCTCCGGCACCATGACTGCAGATGTTGCACCTCTCTCCTGTAGTTTGTCTCATTGTTGTTGGAGATGGGTCCGAGCACCGTAGTGTCATCAGCAAACTTCACTAAGAGGTTAGCTGCAGAGTAGGCGGAGCAGTCATGAGTGTACAATGAGTAAAGCAGAGGACTTAAGACACACCCCTGGGGTGCTCCAGTATTGATGACCAGGGTAGAAGTGCTATTCCTCCCCCCTCTGACTCTGTGTGCAGTTTATAAAGAAGTCCAACATCCAATTGCATTGGATGGTGTTCGAGTCCCAGTTGGTGGAGTTTGGACCGAAGTTTGAATGGCCGGATGGTGTTAAAAGCCGAACTGTAGTCCACAAAAAGGAGCCGTGCATAAGTGTTTTTATGTTCCAGGTGCTCTAGTTGTGTGTGCAGTACTGTGGCAATGGCGTCCTCAGTTGTTCTGTATGTGAATTGGTGTGAGTCCAGTGAGGGTGGTAAGGTAGCTTTGATGTGTTGGATCACCAGTCTCTCTAGGCATTTGGCGGGTATGGAGGTGAGAGCCACAGGTCTCATTCAGACATGTGACATTTGAATGTTTGGGGACAGGAACAATGGTTGCTGCTTTAAAGGAGGCGGGGACCAGTGAGCAGGACAGCGAGTTGTTATAAATGTAGGTGAAGACGTTAGTCAGCTCCACAGCACAGTCCTTCAGCACCAGGCCCAGTACTCCATGTGTTAATGCGGTGGAAGGCACTTCTCACCTCAAGCGTGGTCAGGACTGGAGTGAGGTCGGTTGAGGGGAGAGGGGGCAGGGCAGGGTCAGTATTGTCCCTGTTGAAGCGGTTATAAAAGAGGTTTAGGTTTAGGTGGTTTCCTCTTTTAGTCCGTGATGGTCCTATGTTTTTCTCCATATCGCCCTGCCCTACTACATCTGTTCAGTAACAATAAACATTAACTCTGTTGGACAACAGGTGCTAGACATGTTATTTAACAGTTAATAACAGTGAATAACAGTAAAACAGTCGTGAGCCCGGGGGAGAGTTTAGGCTATTTTTAGGGGTGCTTCAGCACCCCTAGAATCCTGCTCAGCACCCCCTGGTTCCTCACCATCGGTGGAGAGAGGGGACTTAAGCCCTGGACCTCACGCCAAAAGCCCCGGATCTTTTTTTTTTTATCTCTTTGAAAGTCACCCCTGTTGCTACTATGCTCCATACAACACATATTAAAACTGATATATGGGCAGAAATCGTACATTAAAACCTAAATTTCCCTCGTTCTTAATTTGACCTGTAACTAGAAAAAAATATCATCCCACCAACAGATCCAGTCTGTGTTCTAATTCTAAACAGTAATGTCTCATAGAGTCTTGTCATTTGTCAGAAGTCCTCAAGCATTGGAAAAAACAAACACATTATTAATGACAATCAAAGTTAGCGAAAATGAAGGAAATTATTAAATCATGTTCATTAACTGAAATAAATAAAAACTACAATGAAAAGGAAAATATAACTAAGTAAAACTGTATTGTGCCTAAAAAAATAACTAAAACGTATTTTAAAAATTATGGATAAAATTAACTTTGTTTTCGTCTATGTTGATGTTGAACTAATATTAATTTATTTCACTCCAGCTGTTTTACTCGGTCGCATCAGTCCATCATGTCTGTGGTTTACAGTCTTCTGTTCTAAACTCTACCTGAAATAAACAAACTAAAGCTGGGACATAGTAGTACAGTCAGCTCTGGGATTTACTGCAGTCACTTTTACTGTTTTTTTCCTCAAGTTGGGTCCTTTTCAAGTAAACGGCAAAAGGCAGCGTCAGACAGATGTAGCCTGTTAGCTTAGCCTGGTGTTAGCTTAGCCTGGTGTTAGCTTAACCTAATGTTAGCTTAGCCTAGTGTTAGCTTAGCCTAATGTTAGCCTCGTCTGCAGTAAACATCCAGGTAAAGGAGCAGAGTTTATCAGGATTAAAAGATCTTCCAAGCTCTAACCTGGACAGTTTCAGAGCAAAGAAAAGAGGAGGCAGAAGAATAATCCAATTATAGAGGTATGTAGCCTTTTATAATGTTAAAAAAGTTTGATGTTACTAACAACAGAAGCTGAAAAAATGAAATGAAGCAAAGTTAGCTAATTATGCTACTGTAGTTAATTAAACTGTGACATGTGTGAAAACATCAGGTTTACTGCTGATAAACTGGTTTATATTTATTTATATATATTTTTAAGAATAGAATAAATGTCACCATGGGAGACATTCTACAATTACAGCAGTTAATATAAAGTTCAGATATGAGGGAAGAAAAACATATTAACATCCTTAGAATATGAATATGGAAATATGATTAGAATTTTAAACAGTATTTACCTTTTTACAGTAGTTTATATTATTTAGGTTTATAATGTCCTGCTGCTGAAGCTGCTATAGAGAGTTTATCATCATACTGTCCATATGTTTGTGTCTCTACTCAGTCAATAACCACCTCAACCTGACCCAGCTGATCCACACCTCACTTTTATTTGAATAGAATGATGAGAAAGATAAAAGATATGGAAAAAACTAAACTAAAACTAAGCATTCATAAAAAAAGATAACTAATAAATACTAGGAAACCTCTTCAAAACACATTCAAACTGAATTAGAGGGAAACAAGTGTAAACTAACTAAAACAAAACTATAATGAAAAATATAAAACTATTATAACTCTGATCCTTAGTTTACATTTTTACATTCTGCTATTGTATTTATTATGTTGTGTTAATATTTACTCAGTGTTAAATATGGACAATACATTTTCTTTCCATTAAACAGAGTTTCCTTGTGGGAAGGAAACGTCTCAGTCTCTTCATTTAAAATGTTTATTTTCATGTCATGGACTCAAAAATAGAAAACACATTACATTAATTATCTCTGTCTATTACAGGGGTCTCAAACTCTGGTCCTCGAGGGCCGGTGTCCTGCATGTTTTAGATATTTCCCTCTTTCACATGATTCAGTTTAACCCTTTAACTCCTGAGACTTTAACAGTTCCACATAATGGACACATGGAACATTTTACCCAAAAACAGGAATTATTAGATAATTCCTTCTTCCATTAAACCTCAAAGTTATTACATCATTAACAGGTTCTGCAGAGAATGATGAGCTGATTATTAACTCTTAACTGATGTATTCTGAATGAATGGTTTAGTTTAAATATTCCTAAAAATCATTTGTTTTCCTTTTTTAACTGTGTTTTTACTGAGTCAAAATGCAACTAATTAAAAAAAAAAAAAGTCCAAATTAAAACTGTTGGGACCAAATTTCAATAATGGTTCTTTTTTTGGTAATTGTTTCCATGTTACTTATAATTTTACAAGTATTCATTTGTACTATTGGTTAATTTTGTTGAAAGTTTTTATAAAAACTTTCCTTTGATTTTGTTCCATTTTTGTCTAACTTTGTTCATGTTACAAATTATTTTGTTGGTTTATTCTTCATTTGTGTTCATTTTATTGTTGACTTTAGCTGTTTTTTTAATTTAATTTTGTTGCTTAGTGTAATTGGTTTTTTTATGTGGAACTGCTAAAGTCTCAATCTAAAACATGCAAGACACCGGCCCTCGAGGACCGGAGTTTGAGACCCCAGGTCTATTGGAATGAATGTCTCAGTTTAATCAGTGCCATCTTTATATGGGGGTAACGCTGGTTGCCTGATCATATATTGGCAACATCTTCCCTGATAGTGTGAGAAACATAGGGACCCTGTAGCAAGATGGCAGCTGTGGCACCTGAGGCTGGACATGCTAACATGCTAACATACTATATAGTGTTCTATATCTATGTCATGGGGTTAGGATTTGTGAAACAGATCACCTTAAAATGCACTAGAATACAGGAAATTGCATCTAAGAAGTAATTTTTTTTCTGGGGGAGGACCCCCAGACCCCCCTCAGGGCTACGTCCCAGATGTTGACAATGTCTGGCTCCACCTCTGGCCAAAAGGGAGATTTTTGTTGGAACTGGACCAGTATTTTTCTGTTGATTAATTGATTGGCAGAGGCTTTGTGTCAATCGTGGCTTTATTCCATTTCTTGCTGAATGTCAGATGTATGTGATTGTGTCGTATCATTAAAGGAAGGTCTCTGAGATAAAAAGGTGACTGTCATTAAATAATGTGGAAATGAAATGGTAAATTTAAGTATTGTTGCATTTGAGTACCTATTTATGTGAGTAGTCCAGAAGTTGACTTGCAGTGAGCTAACACAGTAGCAGCTAACGACAAAGAGCCCAGTGGTTTATGGGTAATTTTTTTTCTTGCCACCTTATCACCACCACCACACTTCACCAGAACATCAACACCCACAAACATCTTTTCTCATGCAGTAAGTCTACATGTTGACATGGAACTTGTTACTTTTTAAGCTAAATCTTAATTTCAGTGCTTGTGGATTGGTAGATAATAGTTTATTGGTCGATTAGAGGGAAAAAAAGTTTAGAAATTGATTTAAATTTCATTCAGGACAGGTGCCACTGTCACTGTCAGCACTGAGGGCTGAGCCCCCCTAAAGGTCAGATGCTAGAATCGCCCCTGCGTGAGCCAATTCTATTTTTTATTTTATTTTATTGCACAGACAGTAAAAAATGTGTCTTTTAATATCATGAGAGATGACACTGTTTGACAGGGATGATGTGATTAAACAGCACTGTAGTCGTGTCCAAAATGTTTTTAATTGAGTTCACTATGTCGAACATTTATTTCCCGATGTAGGGAGTGAGTGAGTGATTTAGGAGTTTGTACATTGGTTGCAATAAGGAAATTATCTACACTTAAAACTATCTATGATAGGTGATATGTCAGACTACAAGGTGGCAGCTTATAGTTTGAGGAAGATTATCAAAGAGGCAAAGCACCGTTATAAGGACAAAGTGGAAGCTGATTTTAACAAGGGAGATCCCGCCCGAGTGTGGAATGGCCTGCGGATTATAACATACTTTAAGAACAAGCCCTGCTCGGTGAGTGCCTCTGATTGTTCTCTGGCTGATGAGCTAAATGTTTTTTATGCCCGTTTCGACACTTCTGAACCAGCCGTGATGGAGGTCCAAAATGGAGAGCCCCCTTTCACTATCAGTGAGAGTGATGTGAGGAGGGTGTTCAAGGGAGTCAATGGGAGGAAGGCTGCAGGACCTGATCAGATTTCTGGGAGGGTCATCAGATCTTGTGCCAGCCAACTAGCCCCAGTGTATACAAAGATCTTCAACACATCCCTGGCCCAGGCCGTCGTTCCATCCTGCTTCAAGCATTCCATCATCGTGCCGGTGCCTAAGAACAACAGTCCATCATGCCTGAACGACTACCGTCCAGTGGTCCTGACGTCTGTCCTGATGAAGTGTTTTGAGAGGCTGGTGAAGGACTACATCTGCTCCTCCCTGCCCAGCTCGTTCGACCCTCACAAGTTCGCGTACAGAGCAAACAGGAGCCGAGACGACGCCATCTGCAACCTACTGCACACCAGCCTTTCCCACCTGGACGGGGGGAGGGGGAACTACGTGAGGATGCTGTTCATTGATTTTAGTTCAGCTTTCAACACCATAGTCCCCCTCCACCTGGCTACCAAGATGAGGTTTCTAGGGATCAACCCCCAGATGTGCAGCTGGGTACTCAGCTTCCTGACTGGCCGCCCCCAGGTCGTGAGAGTGGGAGGAGGAGTCACCTCGGGACCACTGACCCTCAACACAGGTGCCCCCCAGGGGTGCGTCTTGAGCCTGCTGCTCTACAACATCTACACACACGACTGTGTAGCCTACAGCAGTTCAAATACCATCATCAGGTTTGCTGACGACACCGCAGTGATAGGTCTGATCTCTGAGAACAACGAGCAGGCCTACCTGACACAGGTGGCAGACCTGTCACTGTGGTGTCAGAACAACAACCTGACCCTGAATGTCAGCAAGTCTAAGGAGGTGGTGGTGGACTTCAGGAGGAACAAGAGCAGCGGGTACACCCCACTCACCATCGAGGGGGAACCTGTGGAGAGGGTCTCCAACTTCAAGTACCTCAGGGTCCACCTCACCGAGGACCTCACCTGGTCCCTGCATGCAGAGGCCACACTCAAGAAGGCCAGGCAGCGGCTGCACTTCCTCCGGCGGCTGAGGAAGTTCAAGGTCTCCCCCTCCATCCTGAAGACCTTCTACTCCTCAGCCGTCGAGAGTGTCCTGACAGGATGCATCACTGCCTGGTTGGGAAATTGCACCGTCCGAGACCAACTTGCTCTACATAGGGTCGTGCGCTCAGCCGAGCGCATCATCAGAGCCTCCCTCCCCTCCCTGCAAGACATCCACACCAAGAGGGTGAGGTCGAGAGCTCTGAGGATTATGCAGGACGCTTCCCACCCCAATGCTGGTCTCTTTACGATGCTGAGGTTGGGCAGGCGCCTCCGCAGCCTCAAGGCCAAAACAGAGAGACTGAGGAGTAGCTTCTTCCCAATGGCGGTCCGGCTTTTAAACAGCTAGTTGTTTTTATCTATTTATACATCTACTTATCTCATTCATTTAAGATACATATTTATATTAATACATTTTTACATCTTTTAAGTACTCAGTATTGCACTCATTGCACTTTTATTATTGCGCTGTATTGTATTGTGTTGTGTCGTATTGTATTGTGTTGTGTTGTTTCGTGTTGTCTTAGCAGTCGTGCACAGTGTTTCCCCTTTTAATTTCACTGCATGGTTTTTCTTTGTATTTCCGGTGCATGTGACGAATAAAGAACCTTGACCTTGACCTTGATCTAGACTAAAATTAAATCAATATTGCATACAACTGATTGCAATATTTACCACATTTATTTAACACTTGATATATTCTACAACCTCCTGCCCTGTTTTTGGAGAATATGAACTTTGTACATAAAATACAATTATATACACTGGGTTGGGCTGTGTACAATATTTTACAATATGCACTCACATAACACTCATTTTCGCAATGTTGTTGAACAAAGCTCCACGTATATTTATTCAGGAACAAAACAAATAGTTCAAAATGTCACCTTATTGAACATTTGAACATGATGTCCTCCAGTTAAATCGTCCTTGATTGACCTCAGAAAACGAGCTTTGAAATGATAGCAGCTATGGGCTCAAGGCAAACGCAACATACCATTGTTTGTTGAAAAACTTCATATTATATTGATAACATTCAAAATCATACCTGTGGAATGTCACGCCTTTTTCTTTGGATGTTTCAGTCCTTTTGTTGCTGCAGCCATACGCGGCACAACAATCCGTCATCTTCAGCGAAAGTACAGACCTACTAACGAACTGAGGACTGACCTTTGAACTTTAACTGGACTGGAACCATGTACCAAGACGGTGGCGGTACCAACACAGACCCAGAGGCTGCTTTTACCTTCTACTGTATTATTTCTATGGCATTCACCCACATGTCTACAGTATACGGTAGGGTTGTCAAAAAAATCGATTTTAGATACTAAATCGATATTGACCCTTGGTATCTAATTAGATACTAAGTTCCTGGAAAATCGATTTTTGTTTTTATGGCGCGTCGCCGCTTTTTTGTAGCGGGTAACGTTAAGAATTGTAAACAGGCATCAACGCGGTCAGCTCTGGCACAGCCGTAATGCCGGCGTGTAAGTTAAAGTCTCTTTTTTTCTCCAGCTGCCTCTGACAGCACACGGGATGACGCCAGTGCGACCACAGACCTATACACTATTTCTATAGGTCTGTGATTGGACCATCCGATGTAACTTTGCTTTTAAAGGCCTCGATATAGTCGAACGTTTATGCGTGCGGGCGGCAGCCAGGCGGTAGCGCATTATATCACGTTACCACCACGGAGGCCACCGTGAGCATGTCAGCCTATCATTTTTGACGTGCGCGCTGCTAGTCCCGCAAGGGGTCCGCGGTGGTCACATGATGCAATACGCTGCCGCCCGCGCACATAATGCTCGACCATAAAGAGTCTTGCAGTTAGCACTGCAGAAGGGCTTGAACAAAAAGATAGACCTACCTTAACTTACCAAGAGATAGACATGCATTTATTCTGCACCCGCACTCACTACCTTTTTTTAACAGTCCATGGAGGACATTTTAAAAGGAATCCCTCACATCTCCAGTATCGAAATAGTATAGAGTATCGAGTATTATCCTTAGAATCGGTATCGAGTTGGAAATTTTAGTATTGTGACAACACTAGTATACGGTGGACATATTGTTTGATTACGTTGCCATTAAACTCTTATTTGGAATATCTCAAATGTTAATCCCATGTTTTAAGGGTCAGAGAATCCAATGGTACTACTCTATTTTCAACACTATAAGGCACATTAATCCAAAGATAAAAAAATTCTAATGACATAATTTGGACTTTTTATCTCATAATTTAAATTTTTGGCAGAATTTGGACATTTTCTTAAAATTGTGTATTTTTATTTCATATTTATTTGTTATTTATAACCTTGTTTTATTTCATGATGAGTTTTTATATCATCCACAGGTTCATTGTGAAGAAATCAGAATGAACCTGTGGACCTGATGCTGAGTCCACTTGACCATGAATAAATAATGAAGTGTGCAGAAGGGGCAGATCACAGCACCAGGCCAGAGTCTTGGGGGGTGGGGGGTGGGGGGTCTCTGTCAACCCAGAACTCACAGTGGTGGTGGGGGGGGGGCGGGGCATGACACCCAGATGGTGGGGCTGATCTGTATTCTGAACTGGTCCAAGGACAGTGGCACCAGGATTCAGTGTCTCAGAGGATCCACATTGGACAGGAACACCCCCACCCCAACCCATCACCCCCACCCCGCTGAGCCTTATTGAATACTCATGACTAAGGCTCCAGCCACCGTTTGTCCTTTAACAGGACGACAACAGCCCCCGCATCTTCAGCAAATTCTCACCGCAAGAAGATAAGGGGGTCAAACATACAGCGTGTGGACCTAAAGCGGACCCTAAAGAGTCCGGTCCAAACCTAACCCGGACCATTAACAGCCCAGTCTGTCCTAACTCAGCCGCTACAGAGTCCGGTCTGACCTAAAGATACTGATATAGATGTTAATATTTTTAAGTCAGAATTATCAGATAAAAACTCTAAATTCCCAGTCATTAAACACAACCAGAATTAATCCATATATTAGTCACACTGTTAGAAAATTAAAGTCTTTTCAGTTCACCTTATAGTCCAAAAAATACAGTATCTATTATTCTAATTCTATGGGACTTGGCGCCACCAAGACATCTGGTGCCCTGGTCTGACTAGGACTAACACTGACATTGGTCTGACTAGGACTAGGACCCTGGTCTAACACTGACCCTGATCTGACTAGGACTAACACTGACCCTGGTCTGACTAGGACTAACACTGACCCTGGTCTGACTAGGACTAGGACTTGGACCCTGGTCTAACACTGACCCTGGTCTGACAAGGACTAACGCTGACCCTGGTCTGACTAGGACCCTGGTCTAACACTGACCCTGGTCTGACTAGAACTAACACTGACCCTGGTCTGACTAGGACTAACGCTGACCCTGGTCTAACTAGGACTAGGACCCTGGTCTAACACTGACCCCGGTCTGACTAGGACTAGGACTAGGACCCTGGTCTAACACTGAACCTGGTCTGACTAGGACTAACACTGACCCTGGTCTGACTAGTACTAGGACCCTGGTCTAACACTGACCCTGGTCTAACTAGGACTAACGCTGACCCTGGTCTGACTAGGACTAACGCTGACCCTGGTCTGACTAGGACTAGGACTAGAAGCCTGGTCTAACACTGACCCTGGTCTGACTAGGACTAACGCTGACCCTGGTCTGACTAGGACTAGGACTAGGACCCTGGTCTAACACTGACCCTGGTCTGACACTGAACCTGGTCTGACTAGGACAAATGCTGACCCTGGTCTGACTAGGACTAGGACTAGGACCCTGGTCTAACACTGACCCTGGTCTGACTAGGACTAACGCTGATCCTGGTCTGACTAGGACTAACGCTGACCCTGGTCTGACTAGGATTAACGCTGACCCTGGTCTGACTAGGACTAACACTGGCCCTGGTCTGACTAGGATTAACGCTGACCCTGGTCTGACTAGGACTAACACTGGCCCTGGTCTGACTAGGACTAACGCTGACCCTGGTCTGACTAGGACTAGGACCCTGGTCTAACACTGACCCTGGTCTAACTAGGACTAACGCTGACCCTGGTCTGACTAGGACTAACGCTGACCCTGGTCTGACTAGTACTATCGCTGACCCTGGTCTGACCAGGACTAACACTGACCCTGATCTAACTAGGACTAGGACTAGAAGCCTGGTCTAACGCTTACCCTGGTCTGACTAGGACTAGGACCCTGGTCTAACACTGACCCTGGTCTGACACTGAACCTGGTCTGACTAGGACTAATGCTGACCCTGGTCTGACTAGGACTAGGACCCTGGTCTAACACTGACCCTGGTATGACTAGGACTAACGCTGATCCTGGTCTGACTAGGACTAACGCTGACCCTGGTCTGACTAGGATTAACCCTGACCCTGGTCTGACTAGGACTAACACTGACCCTGGTCTGACTAGGACTAACACTGACCCTGGTCTGACTAGCACTAACGCTGACCCTGGTCTGACTAGGACTAGGACCCTGGTCTAACACTGACCCTGGTCTGACTAGGACTAACGCTGATCCTGGTCTGACTAGGACTAACGCTGACCCTGGTCTGACTAGGACTAACGCTGACCCTGGTCTGACTAGGACTAACGCTGACCCTGGTCTGACTAGGACTATCGCTGACCCTGGTCTGACCAGGACTAACACTGACCCTGGTCTGACTAGGACTAATGCTGACCCTGGTCTGACTAAGACTAGGACCCTGGTCTAACACTGACCCTGGTCTGACTAGGACTAATGCTGATCCTGGTCTGACTAGGACTAACGCTGATCCTGGTCTGACTAGGACTAACGCTGACCCTGGTCTGACTAGGACTAACGCTGACCCTGGTCTGACTAGGACTAACGCTGACCCTGGTCTGACTAGGACTATCGCTGACCCTGGTCTGACCAGGACTAACACTGACCCTGGTCTGACTAGGACTAATGCTGACCCTGGTCTGACTAAGACTAGGACCCTGGTCTAACACTGACCCTGGTCTGACTAGGACTAATGCTGATCCTGGTCTGACTAGGACTAGGACCCTGGTCTAACACTGATCCTGGTCTGACTAGGACTAGGACTAGGACCCTGGTCTAACACTGAACCTGGTCTGACTAGGACTAACGCTGACCCTGGTCTGACTAGGACTAGGACCCTGGTCTAACACTGACCCTGGTCTGACTAGGACTAACACTGACCCTGGTCTGACTAGGACTAACGCTGACCCTGGTCTGACTAGGACTAACACTGACCCTGGTCTGACTAGCACTAACGCTGACCCTGGTCTGACTAGGACTAGGACTAGGACCCTGGTCTAACACTGACCCTGGTCTGACTAGGACTAACGCTGATCCTGGTCTGACTAGGACTAACACTGACCCTGGTCTGACTAGCACTAACGCTGACCCTGGTCTGACTAGCACTAAAGCTGACCCTGGTCTGACTAGAACTAGGACCCTGGTCTAACACTGACCCTGGTCTGACTAGGACTAACGCTGATCCTGGTCTGACTAGGACTAACGCTGATCCTGGTCTGACTAGGACTAACGCCTACCCTGGTCTGACTGGGACTAACACTGACCCTGGTCTGACTAGGACTAACACTGACCCTGGTCTGACTAGGACTAACGCTGACCCTGGTCTGACTAGGACTAACACTGACCCTGGTCTGACTAGCACTAACGCTGACCCTGGTCTGACTAGGACTAGGACTAGGACCCTGGTCTAACACTGACCCTGGTCTGACTAGGACTAACGCTGACCCTGGTCTGACTAGGACTAGGACTAGGACCCTGGTCTAACACTGACCCTGGTCTGACTAGGACTAGGACTAGGACCCTGGTCTAACACTGACCCTGGTCTGACTAGCACTAACGCTGACCCTGGTCTGACTAGGACTAGGACTAGGACCCTGGTCTAACACTGACCCTGGTCTGACTAGGACTAATGCTGATCCTGGTCTGACTAGGACTAACACTGACCCTGGTCTGACTAGCACTAACGCTGACCCTGGTCTGACTAGCACTAAAGCTGACCCTGGTCTGACTAGAACTAGGACCCTGGTCTAACACTGACCCTGGTCTGACTAGGACTAACGCTGATCCTGGTCTGACTAGGACTAACGCTGATCCTGGTCTGACTAGGACTAACGCTGACCCTGGTCTGACTAGGACTAACACTGACCCTGGTCTGACTAGGACTAACGCTGACCCTGGTCTGACTAGGACTAACACTGACCCTGGTCTGACTAGCACTAACGCTGACCCTGGTCTGACTAGGACTAGGACTAGGACCCTGGTCTAACACTGACCCTGGTCTGACTAGGACTAACGCTGACCCTGGTCTGACTAGGACTAGGACTAGGACCCTGGTCTAACACTGACCCTGGTCTGACTAGGACTAGGACTAGGACCCTGGTCTAACACTGACCCTGGTCTGACTAGCACTAACGCTGACCCTGGTCTGACTAGGACTAGGACTAGGACCCTGGTCTAACACTGACCCTGGTCTGACTAGGACTAATGCTGATCCTGGTCTGACTAGGACTAACACTGACCCTGGTCTGACTAGCACTAACGCTGACCCTGGTCTGACTAGCACTAAAGCTGACCCTGGTCTGACTAGAACTAGGACCCTGGTCTAACACTGACCCTGGTCTGACTAGGACTAACGCTGATCCTGGTCTGACTAGGACTAACGCTGATCCTGGTCTGACTAGGACTAACGCTGACCCTGGTCTGACTAGGACTAACGCCTACCCTGGTCTGACTGGGACTAACACTGACCCTGGTCTGACTAGGACTAACACTGACCCTGGTCTGACTAGGACTAACACTGACCCTAAGTTTGAAGTTTGGTGAGAATCAGTGTTATGGTGCCACCCATGGACAGATGAACAGATGGACACCAGAGGGTTCAAACTGCTCCAAACCTGCTTCCTCTTCCGTTACTGATGAACAGGAAACACCCCCAGACTTTAAAGCACTGCATGGATGGTTTGAGAAATTTAAGAAAAGGACTGGGGTTTAGGGGGTAGTATTGGGGGTTTCATGGAAATTGTTCTAGACGTTTTTTGTGTAAATGTAGTAATAAACAGATGGATAAATGGATAAACAAATACCCCCACCACCACCGGAGTTTTTAGAACCTGACAGTTGTTGAACTAATGACTGCAAACACTTATCAAAACACACATCTTAATAAACAGCCCCATTGAGCTGTATGGGAACCCCCACCCCCTTATCCCCCACCCCCTTATCCTCCACCCCTTTATCCTCCACCCCCTTATCCCCCCACCCCCCTTATCCTCTACCCCCTTATCCCCCACCCCTTTATCCCCCACCCCCTTATCCCCCACCCCCTTATCCTCCACCCCTTTATCCCCACCCCCTTATCCTCCACCCCTTTATCCTCCACCCCCTTATCCTCCACCCCTTTATCCCCACCCCCTTATCCCCCACCCCCTTATCCTCCACCCCTTTATCCCCACCCCCCTTATCCTCCACCCCTTTATCCCCACCCCCTTATCCTCCACCCCTTTATCCCCTACCCCCTTATCCTCCACCCCTTTATCCCCACCCCCTTATCCTCCACCCCTTTATCCCCACCCCCTTATCCTCCACCCCTTTATCCCCCACCCCCTTATCCCCCACCCCTTTATCCCCCACCCCCTTATCCCCCACCCCCTTATCCCCCCACCCCCCTTATCCCCCACCCCCACTGACAGACCAGTGTTATATAAATCATTTGTAACATCCTTCAGTGTTGGGGCGACAGCTGCCTTTAAGCGTCGCTAATGACTGCTGAAGTGCTCTTATGCTAATCCAACGCCTGCTGCTATCAGCTCTTTCTCCTTTTTATTGATGACAGTAATATTAAAATTCATCCCACCGCAGCTGATGCATTTATCTGCTCACTGTCTACGTAATGAGTTCAGCACCACGCCAAAATCAAACCACCGGCGGGGACTGGCCGACACTAAAACACTGGGTGTAACTATATATAAAGACTGGGAAACTTTACATCAACACAACATTTAGGCTGTTTTAGTGTCCATCTGAAAATGATTACTGGTGTAATTTCACATCTACTTTATGTCTGTGGAGGATATAGATGTGAAGTAAATGGACGTGAAGGACTTTGAATGTTGGTATAAATCCAGTGAGTTCTTCTACCATTAAAACCAACACCAGGACTTTAACTACTAGAACATTTTGGACTTGATGAGATCTGTGATCACAGCTGCTGGTGGGCTGCAGATGGTACTAAACTAAAGTAGATGGTACTAAACTAAAGTAGATGGTACTAAACTAAAGTAGATGGTACTAAACTAAAGTAGATGGTACTAAACTAGATGGTAATAAACTAAAGTAGATTGTACTAAACTAGATGGTACTAAACTAAAGTAGATGGTACTAAACTAGGTGGTACTAAACTAAAGTAGATGGTACTAAACTAAAGTAGATGGTACTAAAAACTAAAGTAGATGGTATTAAACTAGATGGTACTAAACTAAAGTAGATGGTACTAAACTAGATGGTACTAAACTAAAGTAGATGGTACTAAACTAAAGTAGATGGTACTAAACTAAAGTAGATGGTACTAAACTAGATGGTACTAAACTAAAGTAGATGGTACTAAACTAGATGGTACTAAACTAAAGTAGATGGCAGTAAACTAAAGTAGATGGTACTAAACTAGATGGTAATAAACTAAAGTAGATTGTACTAAACTAGATTACTAAACTAGATGGTACTAAACTAAAGTAGATGGTACTAAAAACTAAAGTAGATGGTATTAAACTAGATGGTACTAAACTAAAGTAGATGGTACTAAACTAGATGGTACTAAACTAAAGTAGATGGTACTAAACTAAAGTAGATGGTACTAAACTAGATGGTACTAAACTAAAGTAGATGGTACTAAACTAAAGTAGATGGTACTAAACTAGATGGTACTAAACTAAAGTAGATGGAACTCAACTAAACTGGATGGTACTAGACTAAGTAGACGGTACTAAACTAAAGTAGATGGTACTAAACTAGATGGTACTAAACTAAAGTAGATGGTACTAAACTAAAGTAGATCGAACTCAACTAAACTGGATGGTACTAGACTACACTAAACTGCAGCAGTACCATGTGGTCTTTGGACAAAGTTTGTTTGGACTCAAGTATTGACACCAGTGATGGTGTCCACACAGACAAGTGTCTGCAAATGTCAAACCAACACATTAATGTTTAGTCTCAGTAACAGCTTTAATTAATGAACCCACAAATACTAATGACAACAGCACCCTGGGGGGGGGGGTCTATATACTCTATATCTGCACCCTGGGGGGGGGGGGGGGGGGGGGGGGGGGGGGGGGGGGGTATGTGCTGTTTTTTTTTCTTGAGCTTCTCTTTGTAAAAGGCGACTCTTTCTTTTTCTGTGCTTTTAGTGACTGTAGAGGATCTGGAGGAACAGGCACAAGTGAGTGACAATGACCCACCCCTGCTGAGAGTGTGTGAGTGGGGGTGGGGGGCTCAGCAGAGTGGGGTCATCCATATCCTTTTTTCTACATTTCCATCATTTCCACAGACCCCTGGTGGTTCCACACTGAGCACTGCCTTTCAAGAGGATGAAGGCGACACTCTGACGTTACGCTGGAAAAACTCACAGGACGTTTTATTGATTAGGACGAGAAAAGAAGTGAGAGGTGCTCACGGTCAATAAAGTGAACGGTCTGCACCTGGAGACCTCTGACAAACTGATTATGAAGTGAAAGAAAAATATAAAACAGAGACAGAGAGAGACTCAAGAGTCTACAGGGGAGGAAGCAGAGAACAGAGGCTCTGAGCAATAAAGCAGCACTATGGAACACTCACCTGCTAGAACCCTGCTAGAACCCTGCTAGAACCCTGCTAGAACCCTGCTAGAACACTTCAACACAGTCATTTACCAGCAGGGTGGGACTGAACACAAGCCCAGTGGTCCCCATAAGTCGTGGTTAAGAGTTAGCTTTTAAGGTTAGCGATTCAAGGTACAGGTGTGTGTGGGGGTGTGGACAGGTGTGTGTGGGGGTGTGGACAGGTGTGTGGAGGGGTGTGGACAGGTGTGTGGAGGGGTGTGGACAGGGTGTGTGGAGGGGTGTGGACAGGTGTGTGTGGGGGTGTGAGACAGGTGTGTGTGGGGGTGTGGACAGGTGTGTGGAGGGGTGTGGACAGGTGTGTGGTGGGGTGTGGACAGGTGTGTGAGGGGGTGTGGACAGGTGTGTGTGGGGGTGTGGACAGGTGTGTCAGGGGGTGTGGACAGGTGTGTGTGGGGGTGTGGACAGGTGTGTGTGTGGGGGTGTGGACAGGTGTTGTGAGGGGGTGGTGGGACAGGTGTGTGTGTGGGGGGTGTGGACAGGTGTGTGAGGGGGTGTGGGACAGGTGTGTGTGGGGGTGTGGACAGGTGTGTGTGGGGGGTGTGGACAGGTGTGTGTGTGTGGGGGTGTGGACAGGTGTGTGAGGGGGTGTGGACAGGTGTGTGTGTGGGGGTGTGGACAGGTGTGTGAGGGGGTGTGGACAGGTGTGTTAGGGGGTGTGGACAGGTGTGTTGGTGTGTACCTGCATGATGCTCCACAGCTGTTCTGACACCGCGCTGACCTCACAGAGGATCTGACCAATCAGAAAAGACCTGCAGTGGGTGGAGCCTCCCAGTGCAATCAGACACTGTGATAGGACATCGTTGAGCTGCATCTGAGTGGAAAAACAAAAAAAAATCTGAAATATTTAACCCTTTAACCAAAGACAAAATGATCAGATAAAAAGACAAAGTTCCCAGTCACTTTCCTTAAACAGAGTTCATCCATATTTAAGGCAAACTGTGGTTTTTGGAGTATATTAAAGTCTTTTCAGTGCTCCTTATAGTCCAGAAAAATACAGTACGAACGAGTCGTTCACGTTCGTCAAAAATTATGATATCGTTCATGAATGATCGTTCAATTAAGTCGTTCAGGTAAAACACTGGTGGTTTCACTTCTACAGCTGACGACGATTCACTGTTTTATCTGATACTGCCTTTGATTCTTTTCATTTTCACCAAAAACCACAGAGCGCCGTATGTATGGATTCATTCTGGCTGTGCTTAGTTACTGAGAATTTACATTTTTATCTCACAATCATAACTTAGTGCTGGAATAATGACTGTGCTGTTGTTCTGAGTGGGTTTGATGCTGTGTCTAAACCCATCACTCCTCTTCCTCACTCACACCTGCAGCAGTTGTTAACTCCACAGACACAGCACTGGGGGGGTTATGAACAGCTCTTCATCACTCCTCTTCCTCACTCGCACCTGCAGCAGTTGTTAACTCCACAGACACAGCACTGGGGGGGGGTTATGAACAGCTCTTCATCACTCCTCTTCCTCACTCGCACCTGCAGCAGTTGTTAACTCCACAGACACAGCACTGGGGGGGGGTTATGAACAGCTCTTCATCACTCCTCTTCCTCACTCGCACCTGCAGCAGTTGTTAACTCCACAGACACAGCACTGGGGGGGGGTTATGAACAGCTCTTCATCACTCCTCTTCCTCACTCACACCTGCAGCAGTTGTTAACTCCACAGACACAGCACTGGGGGGGGGTTATGAACAGCTCTTCATCACTCCTCTTCCTCACTCGCACCTGCAGCAGTTGTTAACTCCACAGACACAGCACTGGGGGGGGGTTATGAACAGCTCTTCATCACTCCTCTTCCTCACTCGCACCTGCAGCAGTTGTTAACTCCACAGACACAGCACTGGGGGGGGGGTTATGAACAGCTCTTCATCACTCCTCTTCCTCACTCGCACCTGCAGCAGTTGTTAACTCCACAGACACAGCACTGGGGGGGGGGGTTATGAACAGCTCTTCATCACTCCTCTTCCTCACTCACACCTGCAGCAGTTGTTAACTCCACAGACACAGCACTGGGGGGGGTTATGAACAGCTCTTCATCACTCCTCTTCCTCACTCGCACCTGCAGCAGTTGTTAACTCCACAGACACATCACTGGGGGGGGGTTATGAACAGCTCTTCATCACTCCTCTTCCTCACTCACACCTGCAGCAGCAGTTAACTCCACAGACAGCTCCACGCGTCAGCAGCTCTGACACCAAAATTGCAGATCCTGAATCCCCGGCGGCGTCGTTCAAATGTCACTTTGGCACTGAGTCGGAGCGGCAGACATCTTTCATGTAATAACCTTTCAAAGAGAAGAAGTGTTTAGTGTGTGGATGGCCTGGTGTCACCTCCCGCCCCCCCACTGCCTCATATCAGCGTGTCGTCCCTTTGTCTTCCAGACTTTATTACGTCTGCTCTTATTGGATCCAAACAAACGCTCAGGTGCAGCTTTTTATCACACTATTAAGATTCCACACACACACTGATGCTGATGATGCTGCTGAGGCTGCTGATGCTGCTGAGGCTGCAGCTGCTGCTGTTGAGCCTGCTGCTGCTGCAGGAGGACAAGACTGTAAAAATGAAGAATGGTCTTAAACGCTGAATAAAATCAGATGTGTGGAAACTTTACCCTGGACTGAGCAGTGTTCTGTGGACAGAATGTTTTATAGTCTGATGAAAACACATCAAAACATGTATATTTATCAGTGTGGTGTTTCCAATGAATATAAAATCACTGTTTAGTTCAGTGTCGAGTGAGGACAGGATCATAAACACACAGGATTTGTCTTTTGTCTTGTAAAGCAGGTTTTCCTTTAACCCTTCGTGGAACTGACCATCATGCTCACATGATATTAAAAACATGTTTTAACAACTTTCCCTCATATTTGACACTTGTTGAAAATTGTACTAGTCTAGAGTGGACAAAATTCTCAGAAAGTTCTTCAGAAAATGGGTCTATTGGAGTAAAACTTGAGTAAAAGTCAGTAAACATGTTATTTATCATAATTTGAGAGTGACGATTCAAAATATTTTGTTTATAAAAATATGTTTGTCTAACATAATATCATAGCAGTAAGTGAATGGAATTGTGTTTAATTGAAGACATTTTATAAAAAGTCCAGTGGTCCATGTATATATATATATATATATATATATATATATATATATATATATATATATATATATATATATATATATATATATATATATATGTTAAATGGTCGTACCACACACACATTAAACTGGTGTTAAATGGTCGTACCGCACACATTAAACTGGTGTTAAATGGTCGTACCGCACACATTAAACTGGTGTTAAATGGTCGTACCGCACACATTAAACTGGTGTTAAATGGTCGTACCCCACACATTAAACTGGTGTTAAATGGTCGTACCGCACACATTAAACTGGTGTTAAATGGTCGTACCACACACATTAAACTGGTGTTAAATGGTCGTACCGCACACATTAAACTGGTGTTAAATGGTCGTACCGCACACATTAAACTGGTGTTAAATGGTCGTACCACACACACATTAAACTGGTGTTAAATGGTCGTACCACACACACATTAAACTGGTGTTAAATGGTCGTACCACACACATTAAACTGGTGTTAAATGGTCGTACCACACACACATTAAACTGGTGTTAAATGGTCGTACCGCACACATTAAACTGGTGTTAAATGGTCGTACCGCACACATTAAACTGGTGTTAAATGGTCGTACCACACACACATTAAACTGGTGTTAAATGGTCGTACCACACACACATTAAACTGGTGTTAAATGGTCGTACCACACACATTAAACTGGTGTTAAATGGTCGTACGACACACACATTAAACTGGTGTTAAATGGTCGTATCACACACACATTAAAGTGGTGTTAAATGGTCGTACCACACACACATTAAACTGGTGTTAAATGGTCGTATCACACACACATTAAAGTGGTGTTAAATGGTCGTACCACACACATTAAACTGGTGTTAAATGGTCGTACCAAACACATTAAACTGGTGTTAAATGGTCGTACCACACACATTAATTGAGCTCTGTGTTTGTTTTTAATAAATGTCTTGTATTCTACTGCTAATGTTCAAATTCATCATTTTTAAATATATTCTATGTAGACATAACAAAGCTTCCTCTTTATAACCTACACTACAATGATAAAGAGTTTGTGCAGTGGAATGACTGATGCAGGATGGTATTTTTTTTTTTTAACTGACGACAGAAAATTATGATGTGGTCAACCATCGGTCAAACGGTCATTGGTTAGCATACCTCGTGGAGACATTGTGCAGCCGAGGTCACAACTGAACTGATCTATCCTCGACAAACAGCAACCATTTTCCGACAGAAAAATTAAAAATCAAAAACAGAGAAATTCCAGGACAAGAAGGATTATTTCCAGGACATTTAGTCATTTTTATCCATTTCCAGATCATTTCCATGAGTGGAAAAGGATGCTCTAAATGTCCAGGTTTTGCAGGACGCATAGGTACCCTGTTAAATGGTTCAAGGGCCCGTACAAATGTGAGGAACAAAAAGTTAATAGCAATTACTGTCCCTGGATAGTTTCAAATGACGGCTGATCTCCTGATAGAATAATCATTGGACATACTTTCCCGTGGTCGTAGCTTGGGGGTAATCAACGGCCGCTAATTGAATTCCATCTTTTTCTCCCGTCTTTATCTTTGTGGTACAATCTGCACAACCAATCACACCTTTCTGCTCAGATGGAAACATCAAAAGCATCAGCTCCGCACTTCACCATTAGCAAGGTCACCAGTTAAATTCACCGCACGAAATGGAAAATCCGCCAACAATGGTTCTGCTGCCCTTGAGCCCAACAATATATGGCAGCTGCTGCCACTGGCACCTGGACTGACGCCGGCTGGGAGCGCTGGGCAGCACCCAGTTAACGGGATGAAAAGCTGGAAGTGTGAGCTGCATTTATCTGGACATGACAACATGTGAGAACTGTAAAGAACCAAGTCCTGGAGAGATGAACGTTCAAGGGCTACTAATATAGAAGGAAAAGCTGGGGGAAAGATTTGGATTGTACTTTGGATGATAATGTGGACAGGGATTCTTTCCAACACCTCTTAAGTATTCAGAGAATGCCTAATGTTGCCCCTACTTTGTGTCTATTTTATGCAGGGCTCTACGCTAACTTTTTTTTCCAGGAGCACACGTGCCCCTAAGTTAAAAAATTTAGGAGGCACAAGTAGGTTTTAGTTTTAAATGTTTATTTATTTACAGTGCAGTACTTGCGCACAGATACTAACATTCTTGAATGACTGCTGTATGACTGCTGTCGTTTGTGATAATTTAGAGCAGACCATAACACAAAATTGAAGTGGAAAAAAAGATTAGACAAAACAGTTCAGACAAAAATTATGCTAGAGTCAGTAGGCCAAGATTTGTAGTTAGGCCGACGTGACCGTTTTCCATCTGACAGCCAGTTTTCGGCACATTGTGTTGGATCAACCATATCAAGAGAGGGACCCTCTGTTGTAATGTGAATGAGATCTTCTGTTGTGTCCACATGCAGACAGCTTCTCAATGAGCTCTTGATCCGCTTCTGCGCAGAAAAGCCTCTTTCACACTGTGCTGCTGAAATGGGGAGAACCAGCAGGATCTCTACAAGCTGTAGCAGGTTCTGTAAAAATAATTTCAAAGGGATTCACTCTAAATGATAGAAAATAAGTAGTCAACATACCACATATTCAAGAAGATATTGCACATTCCTAGTATTGCACAATACTCCCATTTTGCACATTCATAGTAATTTCAATTGCAGTTTCCAGATTACATATTCATATTATTGTCCTTTGTCCCTAACTTGCACCACTTAAAATATTGCACATAAGTACACTCTATTGCACATTGTTCCCATACTGCAAATTACCCTTATTCCCACTTTTGTAGTATTTCACATTATCACAATTAAAGTACAACCTTCGATCTAAGTTTTTGAAACTTAAGTGTGTGTTAGATTACCTTGTAGTCACTTTTGTACGGCTCTTTGGTCAGGTCATAAGCTGTTGTATGGCTTGTCCTTAAATGTGTTGCTGACCAGGATCTTCAAGTTCTGCCACTCCCCAGGCACAGCATCCATCTGGCATCCAGAGCTATAGAAACCATAAGCTTCTCAGTAATCTGTTTCATACAGTAATATGGTAATCAATCAAGCTCATATCATCAGACATCAGTGTACCTGGTAAGGACATTGTTGAAGTGCTCCAATAGGGCCTCTAACTGATTGTTGCCATAATCAACCAGTTCAGCACTGTTGTCAGGCCAAGTGTCCTGGTGGAAGATCTTGAAGCAATTCACAGCACTGAAGTCCTCAAAGGAATCATTGATGAGATTGCCAAATCTGTAGTTGAAGGCATCCACTGTGGTGGTGATGGTTTTGGTGATGTTCTTTTGTAGCCTGTGCTGCATTCCTGTAACATCCCCTGAGAGTGGCACACCCTTCAAAGATAATAATGAAAAAAAGAACAAAAGAATAACTTGTGATGCTGTAGAGTTCTAACTTAATGGTGACCCACACTGGATGGATGTACAGACAGACAGATGGATAGATAGACCTAGTTATTCTGTACTACACTCACTCTACACTGTATCCCTAACAAACCTGAAATGAGACCTCTTCCTGCGCTTGAAGACAATCCAAGAACTGGCATAACATGCCTCCTCTCTGAGGTGTTCTCTCCATGGCCTGAACACCAGGATTGTCTTTTTAACTGCTTATATTCCCTGGGGTAGAATGAGGTCATTCCTCTGAAGGACACAACTGAGGGAGGCCAGTTCATTGAAGACATCTGCCAAGAAATGGCTAAATGCACAGAATGTAACCTCATGCATTTCTTTCATGATCTGAACAGGGGCAGTTCAAAATATATTTTTTAGTGATATTGACCATAATATATCAACCACTATCATAAGTAATTCGTGCTACAATTTTGGAAAATTCACCTTCTTCGCTCGACCTTTCACTTCAACACTGTCTGCTGATGAGGCAAGGTGTTCCATGTGGTGCAGAACAGCTGTATACTGACCACTATTAGTTGACAGGCTCCCTCCTTTCCCTGCATGAAGGAACACATTTAGTGCTCGGTGAACATGGGGAATCCACCTTGTCCCTTTCACACTCGAAGGAGTCCAGCTCCGAGCTCCGAGCTCCTCTCCAATGGTGTTGAGCTCACGCCTGGATTTCGGGCTGCTGTGATATGTCTTCCACACCAGGTGGAGGACATTATACACTTTGGCCACCATTGTGTCACTGCGCTGAAGATTGAGAATGGCCAATTCCAGCCTATTGAAAACAAATAATTTGATCAATGCATACAATCAACCATGATCTTCTGTAAAAGGACACTGTATGTACTGTGTAGCCTACCTGTGAGGCATGCAGTGAATGGGAATGACATGAGTCCCTGCTGTCTGTTTCAGTAGTGCACTCACTCCCCTGTGAACACCCATGTTCACAGATGCCCCATCAGCACCAAATGCAACACACTTGACCTTCCAGTTACAACATCCTAGAGCATCAAATGCTGCGTTGGTTCCATCCAGGACACCTTAAATGACATAGAAGAAATTCAATAGGCTAATATTTATTTATTTATCTATGTACCTAGGCCTTATTCAACTATCTATCTATCTATCTATCTATCTATCTATCTATCTATCTATCTATCTATCTATCTATCCAGTCCATTCATTCATTCAACAGGCCTATCTCAATAGCTATCAATACAATTCAGTGTTTTCATAGAATAATAGCCTAAATGTACAGTAGGCTTAGGCTATTTAGTCTACTAGAGTGATTGACACATAGGTTGTTGACTGGGGCTAGCTGCGATAAAATAAAAACATATAATATAAACATATAACCTAGAGTAGCAAGACACTCACCTTGTGCATTAGAATGTGCCAGAGCCTGTTGGCCGACGAGGCGGATCACTGGTCTGCCATTCTCTACAAACCGCACATACACAATCTCACATTCGGTGTTTGAGATGTCAGTGTCGCCATCAATCAGCACGGAGAGATAAGACGCCACTTGAAGCTGGGCAGCGAGAGCGTCTCTGATGCCCTCAGCAATCTGGCCGATCATTTCCGCACATCTTACGTCGTTATCATAGGTCGGATTGATGTCCAGTCCATTTTTGTGGTGTAAGGCAATAAGTGGTGAAAAGTTTGTGAAGGCCATCTCTTCTTTTGCGATCACGTATGCGATGTTGAATTTAATTTTAAGCTGTCGTAGCACCTCCTGATTGCTCATGGCCACTTGCCTGCCGACAGCAGCTTCAATCCGACAAGGTTTATGTGGTTGGCTACACTTAATAAATACATCTCGACAGCGAGAATGCCTACCAGACTCATTGTGTTTAACCACAGCATCGTGTTTGAGATGAGGGTTCCCGGTCACAAACAGAGATGAGCCTGACATTGCTAATGGTGCTGCCTTACAAAACTTGCAGAACATCTCCTTTCTCGTAGCATCATACTCTAGCCACTCGAAGTATTTGAGCCAGTCAGGGTTGAACTTGTACACTTTCGCGAGTGTTTGAACTTCCCCCGATGTTCGGGCTTTCTTCACCGCTTGGCCAACACTTTCTTCTTCGTTCGTCTTTTTATTCTTGTTTTTGTCATTGCTTTTAAAAAACGCTGCTATACTTTGCATCTTGCGAGGAAATGTTCTGCTTTTCTTCTTTGCGGAGCTTTTCGCGCTGTTTTAATGTTTGATACATTTTAGAACATTGTATTGGCTGTCTTGTTATTAAATACATTTTAGAATGATTAACCCTTTAACTCCTGAGACTGAGACACAGTAAAAATCCACTCAGAACGTGTCAGCGCTGACGCATCAGGAGTTAAAGGGTTAATCCTTTCACTGTTATGTGCCGTGTTTGTCTCTACTATGCGAAGCTGTTCGCGCAGTTTTAATTCATTTCTAGTAGGTTTTGACTAGCTCCTCGGGTCTGTGTGTGCCTTATTGTGTGCTGCAACAAGCACTCGCACATGTGCGCCTGTTTTGTTTTCCTCGTTCGCATGATGAAATATTTGCTCGCATATGCGAGTGAAATGGGCGCACTGTAGAGCCCTGATTTTATGAGATAAAAAGTCTAAATTATCAGATAAAAAGTTTAAATTATCAGATAAAAAGTCTAAATTATTAGATAAAAAGTCTAAATTATTAGATAAAAAGTTTAAATTATCAGATAAAAAGTCTAAATTATCAGATAAAAAGTCTAAATTATTAGATAAAAAGTCTAAATTGTCAGATAAAAAGTCTAAATTATTAGATAAAAAGTTTAAATTATTAGATAAAAAGTTTAAATTATTAGATAAAAAGTCTAAATTATCAAATAAAAAGTCTAAATTATCAGTTACATTCACATTACATTCATGTTTTTCCTTCCATAGTCAAAGTTAACTCATTCATAAGATTTTGACCAGGCAGCGGCGACAATATTGGTTTTCTCCATTTTGATGCATTATGGGACATTTTAAGGGCGGCATACAGAAGATGTGAATTCAGCACCCTTCAAAACTCCTAAAAATGATGTATACCACAAATGAACATGAAATGCCTTGAGGGTTGATCTGTTTTGAAAACGGAGGCTGACGATGTGAGTGTTGGTGTGAAACTCTGCTGTTAAACAAGTCATAGAAACAAACTAATTGACTGTTGTGTATAAATGACAGAACCGTCAGCTCATACATTTTAATTGCTGTAGGAAATGAAGCTTCGCCAGCCAGCGTTGGAAGCTTCCAGAATAGTTCAACTGTTGATCAGATTAGTGTGGTGTCAGATGGTTCTAGAGTCCCAGCAGTCAGTTTTCCCAGCGGTCAGTTTTCCCAGCGGTCAGTTTTCCCAGCGGTCAGTTTTCCCAGCGGTCAGTTTTCCCAGCCGCTCTTTGAACTCGTCAGCCTTTCCAGTTGGTATAATTACCTCCGCCCTTCATCTCTGACCTCCCCTCCATATCTGAATTGTCGTGAACAATCAGTTTGACTGGCAGCGTGACGGAGTGTTCGCACGACGTCAGAAATATAAGAGTTCACTAAAGAGGATCCACAAAGTCACTGGAAATGAAAGAATATGCTCATTTATGAGCAGTAAGAAAAGTGACAGCGTCATCTGCCAAACAGAAGACGGACAGTGATGAGTAAGAGGAAAAGTCCAGGGTTAAAGGTCGAGCAGGTTTATGGAAGAACGCTTGTGTAACGCTAACCCTGACACCTATAATCAATGTATGCTCTTTATTCAAGGTTATCAGAGGAAGCACTGTACGTTCTGCACTGTCAATACAAGACGAGGATGAGTTACACTGACAAAGAACACTGGAGAATTAAGCACAAAAAAGTCATACAAGTGGAAAACACTTACTATAGTTTGATCAGTGTCCACTTAAATAAATTATAGCAACAAAAGTGACAATTGAAATTCCTTATTTCATGCACTAGAAAGTGCACTGGACTATAAGTCAAGTCTAAATGATCAGATAAAAAGTCTAAATTCCCAGTCACTAAGCACAACCAGAATTAACCCATATATAAGGCGCACTGTAGTTTTTGGAGAAAAGTAAAGTCTTATGTGCACCTTATATTCTGGGAAATACGGTAATTCAATAGATTTTAGGTATTTTAACTTTGATTAAAAACTATTAATTTTATTATAAAAATGTTTACATAATGAAATCCAAAATAATGAAATTTTTAGCTTAATTATTTTGGATTTACTTCAGATTTAGCACATGTTGAGTAAATCCAAATCTATTTTAGGGGGAAACTAGAAAGAACCAACTAGAAAAATATTTACTAGTTATCTAGAAAATACTAATTCACATATACCAAATACCTGCCAAAAAATAATTTAGACGTACTCTAAAACAACATGCTAGTTTTTTACACTGTACTTGTAGTCAACTTGTGCCTCCTGTATCTTCAGGTTCAAAAAGTACCAGGGTTTGGTTGTGGCTCTGTCCTCAAACACACCTAACCCCCCACCTCAGTGCTCTAAATAAGAGCTGAACCCCCCACCTCAGTGCTTTAAATAAGAGCTGAACCCCCCACCTCAGTGCTCTAAATAAGAGCTGAACCCCCCACCTCAGTGCTTTAAATAAGAGCTGAACCCCCCACCTCAGTGCTTTAAATAAGAGCTGAACCCCCCACCTCAGTGCTCTAAATAAGAGCTGAACCCCCCACCTCAGTGCTCTAAATAAGAGCTGAACCCCCCACCTCAGTGCTTTAAATAAGAGCTGAACCCCCCACCTCAGTGCTCTAAATAAGAGCTGAACCCCCCACCTCAGTGCTCTAAATAAGAGCTGAACCCCCACCTCAGTGCTCTAAATAAGAGCTGAACCCCCCACCTCAGTGCTCTGACTAAGAGCTGAACCCCCCACCTCAGTGCTCTAAATAAGAGCTGAACCCCCCACCTCAGTGCTCTAAATAAGAGCTGAACCCCCCACCTCAGTGCTCTAAATAAGAGCTGAACCCCCCACCTCAGTGCTCTGACTAAGAGCTGAACCCCCCACCTCAGTGCTCTAAATAAGAGCTGAACCCCCCACCTCAGTGTTTTAAATAAGAGCTGAACCCCCCACCTCAGTGCTTTAAATAAGAGCTGAACCCCCCACCTCAGTGCTCTAAATAAGAGCTGAACCCCCCACCTCAGTGCTCTAAATAAGAGCTGAACCCCCCACCTCAGTGCTCTAAATAAGAGCTGAACCCCCACCTCAGTGCTCTAAATAAGAGCTGAACCCCCCACCTCAGTGCTCTGACTAAGAGCTGAACCCCCCACCTCAGTGCTCTAAATAAGAGCTGAACCCCCCACCTCAGTGCTTTAAATAAGAGCTGAACCCCCCACCTCAGTGCTCTAAATAAGAGCTGAACCCCCCACCTCAGTGCTCTAAATAAGAGCTGAACCCCCCACCTCAGTGCTCTGACTAAGAGCTGAACCCCCCACCTCAGTGCTCTAAATAAGAGCTGAACCCCCCACCTCAGTGTTTTAAATAAGAGCTGAACCCCCCACCTCAGTGCTTTAAATAAGAGCTGAACCCCCCACCTCAGTGCTCTAAATAAGAGCTGAACCCCCCACCTCAGTGCTCTGACTAAGAGCTGAACCCCCCACCTCAGTGCTCTAAATAAGAGCTGAACCCCCCACCTCAGTGCTCTAAATAAGAGCTGAACCCCCCACCTCAGTGTTTTAAATAAGAGCTGAACCCCCCACCTCAGTGCTTTAAATAAGAGCTGAACCCCCCACCTCAGTGCTTTAAATAAGAGCTGAACCCCCCACCTCAGTGCTTTAAATAAGAGCTGAACCCCCCACCTCAGTGCTTTAAATAAGAGCTGAACCCCCCACCTCAGTGCTCTGACTAAGAGCTGAACCCCCCACCTCAGTGCTCTAAATAATAGCTGAACCCCCCACCTCAGTGCTCTGACTAAGAGCTGAACCCCCCACCTCAGTGCTCTAAATAAGAGCTGAACCCCCCACCTCAGTGCTCTAAATAAGAGCTGAACCCCCCACCTCAGTGCTCTAAATAAGAGCTGAACCCCCCACCTCAGTGCTTTAAATAAGAGCTGAACCCCCCACCTCAGTGCTCTAAATAAGAGCTGAACCCCCCACCTCAGTGCTCTAAATAAGAGCTGAACCCCCCACCTCAGTGCTCTAAATAAGAGCTGAACCCCCCACCTCAGTGCTTTAAATAAGAGCTGAACCCCCCACCTCAGTGCTTTAAATAAGAGCTGAACCCCCCACCTCAGTGCTCTAAATAAGAGCTGAACCCCCCACCTCAGTGCTCTAAATAAGAGCTGAACCCCCCACCTCAGTGCTCTAAATAAGAGCTGAACCCCCCACCTCAGTGCTCTAAATAAGAGCTGAACCCCCACCTCAGTGCTCTAAATAAGAGCTGAACCCCCCACCTCAGTGCTCTAAATAAGAGCTGAACCCCCCACCTCAGTGCTCTAAATAAGAGCCCAACATTAAAACTGTCAGAGACAAAACCAGCTGAAAAAGTCATTATTCAAATCAGGTTGTGTTGTGATGGGACTAGGGTTGTCACGATACTAAATTTCCAACTCGATACCGATACTAAGGATAATACTCGATACTCGATACTAATTTCGATACTGGAGATGTGAGGGATTCCTTTTAAAATTTCCTCCATGGACTGCTAAAAAAAGGTAGTGAGTCCGCGTGCAGAATAAATGCATGCCTATCTCTTGGCAAGTTAAGGTAGGCCCAGTGGCAGACTGGCACCAAAAAGAGGCCCTGGCAATTTTGATAGAGTCCACATTTGTGGGCACATTGTCAGGCACAGGCTTTTTAGAGAATAACTCCACAAGATTTGCGCTTTTCCCAGATTCAGCCAATAAATTCAGGCTATTTGTCCTTTATAGGAAAAAAATGTCATTATTATTATTTAGTTTAGTAGGCCTATTATTTGTCAGGGTTAACTGGCTGTTTTGTTTGTTTGCTTTTCCCCCCTCTATTAATTTTTTTATTATTTTTATTTATTCATTTATTGATTTGCGGCCGCCTATCGATGCAGCCGGTCCGCTTTATTTATTTATTTATTTATTTATTTATTTATTTATTCATTCATTCATTCAGCCTAATCATTTGTCAAGAGGCGGCCGCTCCGCCCCGCTTTATATTTTCATGTATTTATTTGTTTGTGGTGCCGCCTGTTGTGGCCGCTTGGTGATGCGGCCGAAAGCCGCGAGCGGCCGCATCACCAAACGGCCACAGTGGCATTTGCCCACATTGCCCAATGGCCAGTCCGTCCCTGGGTAAGCCTATCTTTTTGCTCAAGCCCTTCTGCAGTGCTAACTGTAAGCCTCTTTATGGTCAAGCGGGTGGCAGCGTATTGCATCATGTGACCACCGCGGACCCCTTGCGGGACTATGGCAGCCAAAGTGTTCACAGCCACGCGTTGTCTTTATTATATCACGCGTACGCGTTCTAGAACGCGTGCCATTGTGCGCGCCAGTGCGCGTACCAGAGCGCGTCCTGTAACGCGTGATAGCGCGCCAGTGCGCGTGCTAGAACGCGTTCTGTAACGCGTGATATAATAAAGACAACGCGTGTCTATGTGAACACTTTGGCTTGCCATATGGGACTAGCAGCGCACACGTCAAAAATGATAGGCTGACATGCTCACGGTGGCCTCCGTGGTGGTAACGTGATACTATGCGCTACCGCCTGGCTGCCGCCCGCGCGCATAAACGTTCGACTATATGGAGGCCTTTAAAAGCAAAGTTGCATCGGATGGTCCAATCACAGACCTATAGAAATAGTGTATAGGTCTGTGGTCGCACTGGCGTCATCCCGTGTGCTATCAGAGGCAGCCGGAGAAAAAAAAGAGACTTTAACTTACACGCCGGCATTACGGCTGTGCCAGAGCTGACCGCGTTGATGCCTGTTTAGAATTCTTAACGTTACCTGCTACAAAAAAGCGGCGACGCGCCATAAAAACAAAAATCGATTCTCCAGCAACTTAGTATCTAATTAGATACCAAGGTAAATATCGATTTAGTATCTAAAATCGATTTTTTTGACAACCCTAGATGGGACGCCTGGGCGGTGGTGGGTCAAAAGGGCCATCCATAATACAAGAGGCAAAGAAAAGCCATTTCTGTCGTCGCCGCAGCGTCACTGGACCACAATGCACTGCAGTCCAAAGGTCCCGCAGTTTGAGCAACAGGTACAACAAAGAGCAGTGACCTGAAGCAGCCACGGCTCAACGATTACACTTTAAAAAGACATTTCTGGGACACTCTTCACCCCCAGCCCAGAGTTCAGCCTCTTCTACCCAGTCTGTGTCAGAACACAATCAGACGAAAAAGAAAAGAAAACGCAGCAGCAGCAGCATCATCAGCATCATTCACATCAAACACATCAATTACACATTCATCACAGCTGTGCTGTAACAAACAAGAAAACTATCAAAGACAGGATTTGGATTTTAAACACTCTTATCTCTCTGCAAACACTGGAGTGCATGCTACCAGCTGACCAATAACAATCTACCATGAAAAGATGACAACGCCTGAATAAATAGAACTGTCACAACTGGATCAAGTCCAACATGTTTTACCTGCAGCGAAGCTCCGACGTATGCATGTGTGATTAATACATCTGCACATTTAACCACTGAAAACTAAAATAAACTAGATCAGTGGTAGAGTTCAGACCTCAGTGAAGCAGCACCAGTCTGTGCTAACGCTAATGCTAACACATTAAACTAGATCAGTGGTAGAGTTCAGACCTCAGTGAAGCAGCACCAGTCTGTGCTAACGCTAACGCTAACACATTAAACTAGATCAGTGGTAGAGTTCAGACCTCAGTGAAGCAGCACCAGTCTGTGCTAACGCTAACGCTAACACATTAAATCTGCCAAGGTTTGGATCTGGATGTTCAGAACTTCTTTATAAACTAGTGTTCTGTGTTCACTAACCATTTATTTTATGGCTCATTAACAATTCCTTAGAGGGTTTAAAAACATTCCCAGAAATCCTGGCTCCTGTTTTTCACATATGTCCATTTCAATATTCAACTACGTATGACGTCACTCTGACGTTATGTGACGTCGCACAACGACCAAATGTCACATGTTAGATCTAATGTTAAATATGAAGCACAAGATATTGTCTGATTTAACTAAATATGTCAATAACCTGCTTTAAGGTTAAAGGTCATACATTTACCAAATATACCATTGGTGCCACGTCATGTGACGTCTTTACGTGACGTCACGCGACGTCTTTACGTGACGTCACGCGACGTCTTTACGTGACGTCATGGAGCCTATGGGTGTTATCTCATCTGAGGTCAGAAGGTCAGACGAAGTGAAGGAAAAAAACAGCTGATACTATCTGGTCTGGATTCTGAGATATCACCACTGATGTGTTTGAACTGTTGACCTTCACTGGCACCTTGACCTTTGACCTTTACACATCAACATTTAATGTTTCTTTAGTGACACATGATCAACCATCTGAAAATTTCATCAAAATCTGTCCATAACTTGACTTATCGTACTGACAAACAAACAAACAAACAGACTATAAATCCACTCAGATTGTTGTAACTTTATGAATCATATTAAATCTGTGATCTTGTCGATTTACTAACCCATCTTTATCATCATTATCACGTTAAATCATCCAAACATGTTGAAAATGACAAATTTCTGCTGTGACGACGTTATAATTCAATATGGCGTCAGACCAGAAGACGTGAGTGGATTCAGCTGAAACTACGTCTGTTTCATCCTTTTCCTTCTACATGACACATTTAAAAACGATCCGTCAAGAATTGGTGACGTTAGAGTGAGAAAAGAGGAGATGTGTACACACACACACAGACAGTCAAACAGACCGTTAAGGAACATTATTTAACAAATCTCTGATTCATGAAGTTAAAGTGTAAAGTGAAAATGTTGTTTCATCCTTAAACGTAGACTTACTATTGTTTGTAATTTAATTTTCTATCACCTGTGTGAAAATACCCATGGTCCATAAAGCATATGTTCATAACATTAGATTAAAAGGTGCAGATGTTCCAGTAAATACACTTGTTCCTTGCCCTCAGGGGACACGTCACACAGGTCAACATTTAATGGATCAGCTGAACTCTATGTTGTTTGTATCAGTAGTTGCAGTAGTTGTTCGTCACATATAGTCAATTATTGTTTGTGTTGTTGTGTGAAGTGCAGTCTGTCAGGACATGGTGTTCATTATTGTCTTAGTAGAAACAGTCAGAACTTTGGGTCAGTGTTATCCTCCTGGGGACGTGATGGAGTCCACCATGGTTTGATGTAGACTACGTACTAGCATTAGCTAAGACATTTACCAGGATTTATTTTCATTGTCATGGCTGCAGTGGCAGCCTGTCACCATAGTAACAGAGCAGTTAACTATGTTCAAAGTATGTGTAAAGTAATGATGGTTGTTACAGCAGAGTAGGAACAATATAAACTGTTCAACTATTGACATTAAACATGTTTAGTTATGGAAATCTGATGGATAGAAACTGCAAAGTCCCGTTCTGGAAGTAGCATTAGCAACTGGCTAAGTGCTGCAACAACTGTATGGGCGTCACGGCAACACAATGATACATTTAGGGTTTAGTAAGACAACATGTTGTCCCTAAAAAAGAACCACTACAGAGGTGTTTACTGAAAAAACAAACCCGAAAGTATTAACCACGACACTACATTTATTACACTAAGAAGGTAAACATGCCCGATGTAAACTCATAGAATTAGCCGCTATGCTACTACTGCATTAGCCGCTATGCTACTACTGCATTAGCCGCTATGCTACTACTGCATTAGCCACTATGCTACTACTGCATTAGCCACTTTGCTACTACTGTATTAGCCACTTTGCTACTACTGCATTAGCCGCTATGCTACTACTGCATTAGCCGCTATGCTACTACTGCATTAGCCACTTTGCTACTACTGCATTAGCCACTTTGCTACTACTGCATTAGCCACTTTGCTACTACTGCATTAGCCGCTATGCTACTACTGCATTAGCCGCTATGCTACTACTGCATTAGCCGCTATGCTACTACTGCATTAGCCGCTATGCTACTGCTGCATTAGCCACTATGCTACTACTGCATTAGCCGCTATGCTACTACTGCATTAGCCGCTATGCTACTACTGCATTAGCCGCTATGCTGCTACTGCATTAGCCGCTATGCTGCTACTGCATTAGCCGCTATGCTGCTACTGCATTAGCCGCTATGCTACTACTGCATTAGCCGCTATGCTGCTACTGCATTAGCCGCTATGCTGCTACTGCATTAGCCGCTATGCTGCTACTGCATTAGCCGCTATGCTACTACTGCATTAGCCGCTATGCTACTACTGCATTAGCCGCTATGCTACTACTGCATTAGCCGCTATGCTACTACTGCATTAGCCGCTATGCTACTACTGCATTAGCCGCTATGCTACTACTGCATTAGCCGCTATGCTACTACTGCATTTGCCGCTATGCTACTACTGCATTCACCAGATATTTTGGCCAATTCACCACTGATTAAGCTCCATCTTAATCCCATCCCTCTCTCTATTGCCCCTATGCCTCTCTCGATTGCCTCTATCCCTCTCTCGATTGTCCCTATCCCTCCCTCTATTGCCCCTATCCCTCTCTCTATTGCCCATATCCCTCCCTCTATATTCCCTATCCCTCCCTCTATTGCCCCTATCCCTCTCTCTATTGCCCCTATCCCTTTCTCTATTGCCCCTATGCCTCTCTCGATTGCCCCTATGCCTCTCTCGATTGCCCCTATCCCTCCCTCTATAGTCCCTATCCCTCCCTCTATTGCCCCTATCCCTCCCTCTATAGTCCCTATCCCTCCCTCTATTGCCCCTATCCCTCCCTCTATAGTCCCTATCCCTCCCTCTATTGCCCCTATCCCTCTCTCTATTGCCCCTATCCCTCCCTCTATTGCCCCTATCCGTCTCTCTATTGCCCCTATCCCTCTCTCCACTGTGGTTCATAATTATAGGGCTGTGCTCCATCATAAATACTATCTGTTCTTGTCTCCTCCATGTTGTTAGTGTACACAGTAGTTAGCTTGATCTTGTGGGGACCCCCTCCTGCTACGTAACTTCCAACCAGTCCCCATTTTAAACAGAGACACTGTTTCTTCACATTTTTAGTTAAAAACGTGTTTATAAACAATGTTGAATTGCAGTTTCTTTATTGACATCCTGATATTTGATCATTTATCCACAGTATGATTCATGGTAGCATCTAAGCTGCATGTTGACCTTTAAACAAACGTGAGGTAAAACATAACCTCCTTCACAGAGGTAAAAACACAAATCTTTATTGATATTTTGCAGTGAAAATTTGGTTTGAAATTACTCAAACTCAATTTTAGTGCAAAGGAATCTCTGTATTTTAGATTTTTTCAAGCCTAAAAATTGAAAATGTGTAATTTTAGACTTTTGTTAGACCTGGTGGGTACCCTGGTCAGTGATTCACAGGCAGTGTTGTACCTGAACGAGTTCATTGAACGATCGTTCACGAACTATAGCCTATTTTTAATGAACATGAACGACTCGTTTACTTTTGCCAAATGAACGGGAAGTTGTGAACGCGGTTATTCTGACATTTATTGAACTGCCCTCTTATTTAGTTCACATTAGGCTCTTATCACATTGTAATTATTGAGTCCTATAAGGAATAAAATGGGATAAAAACAATATTATCATAGATGTCATTTTTGTATTATTCTGAAGTAATTTTGTAAATATAATGTTGTGGAATAGCCAATGAGAAGTCTTTTAGGTGGTGGTGGAGGGAGAGAGAGAGAGAGAGAGAGAGCGAGAGAGCGAGAGAGCGAGAGAGAGAGAGAGAGAGAGAGAGAGAGAGAGAGAGTGAGAGTGAGAGTGAGAGTGAGAGTGAGAGTGAGAGTGTGTTTTCGGGAGCGGAGAAAAAGAGTTAAATGTACAGAGTGTGACCAGAGCAGGTGTTTGTCCCGTTCTTGTAAATAAACATTGAAAATGAAACTCATTGAAACCACTCCTTGTGTTCTAGGAACCTGCAGAGGGAAGTTAACCCTGGGGTAAGGTACTTACTTCAGCCCCTGATTTCCTGACTAAAGGATAACGTCAGGAACAGTTAATAATAACTTTACAATAATAACACCAAAAAAAGAAGGAAAAAGTTCATTTTAGGATCCATGAACTTCTAGTTGATAATTTGGAAGAATGAACGATGAATTGAACTAATTCATATTGACTAACTTGAACTACTTCCTAATTAAAGTAAACTTTCCCAACACTGTTCACAGGTAAGATGCATATTGTTAGCAGGTTGTCATAGTAACAGTTGAATAAATGCCAACAAGACGGATAGAACCCTATCAGCTTCATGTCTACCTATGATCTAACCAGCTCTACATCATCCTGTGTATTACAGGTGTTTGTGAACTAAACTGGCCGAAACCATCTGTCTTTAACTTTACATCTAATTTAAAAAAAGGTATATGTGTGACCTGGATAAATAATTCATACATTTATATGATTTACGTCTCCATAAGCAACTGACAGCTACTTAATACCACACTTTTTAAACTTTCCTTTTCTGTCTACATGTTTAGTACAATACACTTTCTGATATGAAAAATGAATATTAATATTAACTTTATTAAAGGACTCATTCTATGATTATTTATTAATATTAACTTTATTAAAGGACTCATTCTATGATTATTTATTAATATTAACTTTATTAAAGGACTCATTCTATGCTTATTTATTAATATTAACTTTATTAAAGGACTCATTCTATGATTATTTATTAATATTAACTTTATTAAAGGACTCATTCTATGATTATTTATTAATATTAACTTTATTAAAGGACTCATTCTATAGTTATTTATTAATATTGTTGTTCTTCATTGTTATTGAATTCATTGTGTGTTGGTTCTATTTATAAAAACGTTCAGATTGTTTTGTTTCCAGTTGTTTTTTCACGGTAGAAAAATGACTGGAGGTGGAACAACACAGTTTACTTCTACTTCCTCATACATGTCCATGACGCGCTGATGAGGCGTCTGTGATTGGCTCAGAATGTGTGAAGGAACAGTCCCCCCTCCCCTCTGGCTCTGTGTGTGTTTACCATCCCAGAGTAACATCCAGCTAGGTTTGGTGACGTCACTTGTTTTGAAAACGTGCAGTAAAAAAACAGTCTTTATTTCCACAGAGACACATGAACCAGTTTGATCCAACAGTTTTTTACAGTTTGTGCAGCAGCTACTGTGGCACCGTCTGCTCTAGTAGATGCTAATGCTAATGCTACTGCAGATTGGCTGCAATGAGGGAGGGGCTTAACCCCAGGTGGGTGGGGCTAAAGTCCATGTGACATCAGATGGACCGTCTTTTTCTGGGTCCCTGGTTCCTGTTGTTGTTTAGTGTGAATGCAGTATGCAGCCAGTGGAGGTGATGAACCACTGTTAAAGGAACATGTGTTGGTAAGTCTGGGTGAGCCATCACCATGGTAACACTGGGTCAGCCATCACCATGGTAATGATGGGTCAGCCGTCACTATGGTAACGCTGGGTGAGCCGTTACCATGGTAACGCTGGGTGAGCCGTCAGATTCTAAAAGGACAAAAGTGGAAAAGTGGTTTTAGTGGAATAACACCTTTAAAAGGTTTAGGGTTAGTATTTGGGGCCTTGGAACCAATCAGGACTTTTACATGTACAGTGCAACTATTTACGAAAAATTCACAGTATGAAAACACTTCTGGAACTAATTAATTTTGTACGTAGAGGTACCATGGTACATCATTCCTCTATGGAAGTAATGAACTGTAGGAGCGATTGGCCCCGATCCAAGATGGCCGCCCTGCAGGGACGCCGCTCCAGTGGGCGACTGCAGTCAATGAAGCGCCTACGTATATACGTCTATGGGTGAGTTAAGCCTGTTTGGGAGGGTTAGGGTTGATCCCTGTGGACGGCGGTTGCCTTTCATCTCTACTCCCCAGCTGTAGAGTTCCATCCTGACACTAGCCTGTGAGCCAGGGCAGTGTTAGCAGCTGCAGAGGACGCTTTTCCATTACAGACGCTGCCGGGGGCAGCTTTGAAGGAAGGTTAAAGCCAGAACATCTAGGAATTCTTCAGCCTTCCTCCTCTGTGGTGAATATTTTCAGTGTTATTTCAGGATGTTGAAGAGCGAAGGCTGTGCAGCATAAAAACTGAGGGCACTGCTTTAACAACTACTGCTGCAAAAACCACAATAATACAACCAGTCACACTAATGCCAGGATTATTAGGGGAGTCGTGGACTCATCTGTTTATTATTGATTACGGAAATGGTATAATCTGATTAGTTTTATCAGATAAACAGCAGTGCCATATTTTCCGCCCTATAAGACACAGTGTAAATGAATGTATTCATATATAAGGCACATTAATTGAAGTCAAACCCATGAGACAAAAATTAAAAATTATGACATGAGATGGATAAAACTGCTCTACAGTGTTTTATAATGTCTGTCAGAGAAAATTTGTTAAATCTTTAAAAAAAACTTATGTATTCGCTTTATTGAAGCAGGCATGCGCTCATTCAATGTAAACTGGTACATGGTGTCTATTATACTAAAGCTAGATTAGCTAAAATGAATGATGGTAGAACTGATACTTGTGACAGATGTCAACAGGCCAATGCAAACCTTGTGCACATGTTTTGGAGCTGTCCATCATTAAGTGGTTATTGGTTAGAGATCTTTGTCACTTTATCAGAAATAATTGGTGAAAGAGTCGAACCCAATGCAACCACCGCAATATTTGGCATCTTAGGGATACATACTCTCTGGTTTTTCTTCCAAAATCTAAGACAGATGTTCTAGCCTTTACCACCCTACTAGCTAGAAGACAGATTGTTTTGAAGTGGGAATCACCAACACACCTTCACACACCCGTTGGGTTAGAGACGTCCTCTATTTTCTTAGACTAAAAAAAATTTGATTAACAATGTCTGGTAGAGGTGGAGGGTTTATGAACATATGGGGGTATGTTTTTTGGGGTATATTGAAAACCCTATGATCCAAGTTTTTTCGGACTCCAATACTTAATGTGGACTGGTGATGCACCGTCAAATAGTTGTTGTACAATGTGTTTCAATTCATAGTCGATGTTCAACTAAACTAATGGACATTCTGAGTGGTTAACCCTAACCATAAACTAATGGACATTCTGAGTGGTTAACCCTAACCATGAACTAATGGACATTCTGAGTGGTTAACCTTAACCATAAAATAATGGACATTCTGAGTGGTTAAACCTAACCATAAACTAATGGACATTCTGAGTGGTTAACCTTAACCATAAACTAATGGACATTCTGAGTGGTTAACCTTAACCATAAACTAATGGACATTCTGAGTGGTTAACCCTAACCATAAACTAATGGACATTCTGAGTGGTTAACCTTAACCATAAACTAATGGACATTCTGAGTGGTTAACCCTAACCATAAACTAATGGACATTCTGAGTGGTTAACCTTAACCATAAACTAATGGACATTCTGAATGGTAAAAACCTAACCATAAACTAATGGACATTCTGAGTGGTTAACCTTAACCATAAACTAATGGACATTCTGAGTGGTTAAACCTAACCATAAACTAATGGACATTCTGAGTGGTTAACCCTAACCATAAACTAACGGACATTCTGAGTGGTTAACCCTACCCATAAACTAATGGACATTCTGAGTGGTTAAACCTAACCATAAACTAATGGACATTCTGAGTGGTTAACCTTAACCATAAACTAATGGACATTCTGAGTGGTTAAACCTTACCATAAACTAATGGACATTCTGAGTGGTTAAACCTAACCATAAACTAATGGACATTCTGAGTGGTTAACCTTAACCATAAACTAATGGACATTCTGAGTGGTTAAACCTAACCATAAACTAATGGACATTCTGAGTGGTTAAACCGAACCATAAACTAATGGACATTCTGAGTGGTTAACTCTAACCATAAACTAATAGACATTGTGAGTGGTTAACCGTAACCATAAACTAATGGACATTCTGAGTGGTTAAACCTAACCATAAACTAATGGACATTCTGAGTGGTTAACTCTAACCATAAACTAATAGACATTCTGAGTGGTTAACCTTAACCATAAACTAATGGACATTCTGAGTGGTTAAACCTAACCATAAACTAATGGACATTCTGAGTGGTTAACCTTAACCATAAACTAATGGACATTCTGAGTGGTTAACCTTAACCATAAACTAATGGACATTCTGAGTGGTTAAACCTAACCATAAACTAATGGACATTCTGAGTGGTTAACCTTAACCATAAACTAATGGACATTGAGTGGTTAACCTTAACCATAAACTAATGGACATTCTGAGTGGTTAACCTTAACCATAAACTAATGGACATTCTGAGTGGTTAACCTTAACCATAAACTAATGGACATTCTGAGTGGTTAAAACTAACCATAAACTAATGGACATTCTGAGTGGTTAACCTTAACCATAAACTAATGGACGTTCTGAGTGGTTAACCTTAACCATAAACTAATGGACGTTCTGAGTGGTTAAAACTAACCATAAACTAATGGACATTCTGAGTGGTTAACCTTAACCATAAACTAATGGACATTCTGAGTGGTTAACCTTAACCATAAACTAATGGACATTCTGAATGGTTAAACCTAACCATAAACTAATGGACATTCTGAGTGGTTAACCTTAACCATAAACTAATGGACATTCTGAGTGGTTAAACCTTAACCATAAACTAATGGACATTCTGAGTGGTTAACCTTAACTATAAACTAATGGACATTCTGAGTGGTTAACCTTAACCATAAACTAATGGACATTCTGAGTGGTTAACCCTAACCATAAACTAATGGACATTCTGAGTGGTTAACCTTAACCATAAACTAATGGACATTCTGAGTGGTTAAACCTAACCATAAACTAATGGACATTCTGAGTGGTTAACCCTAACCATAAACTAATGGACATTCTGAGTGGTTAACCCTACCCATAAACTAATGGACATTCTGAGTGGTTAACCTTAACCATAAACTAATGGACATTCTGAGTGGTTAAACCTAACCATAAACTAATGGACATTCTGAGTGGTTAACCCTAACCATAAACTAATGGACATTCTGAGTGGTTAAACCTAACCATAAACTAATGGACATTCTGAGTGGTTAACCCTAACCATAAACTAATGGACATTCTGAGTGGTTAACCCTACCCATAAACTAATGGACATTCTGAGTGGTAAAAACCTAACCATAAACTAATGGACATTCTGAGTGGTTAAACCTAACCATAAACTAATGGACATTCTGAGTGGTTAACCTTAACCATAAACTAATGGACATTCTGAGTGGTTGAACCTTACCATAAACTAATGGACATTCTGAGTGGTTAAACCTAACCATAAACTAATGGACATTCTGAGTGGTTAACCTTAAACATTAACTAATGGACATTCTGAGTGGTTAAACCTAACCATAAACTAATGGACATTCTGAGTGGTTAAACCTAACCATAAACTAATGGACATTCTGAGTGGTTAAACCTAACCATAAACTAATGGACATTCTGAGTGGTTAACCCTAACCATAAACTAATGGACATTCTGAGTGGTTAACCCTAACCATAAACTAATGGACATTCTGAGTGGTTAAACCTAACCATAAACTAATGGACATTCTGAGTGGTTAAACCTAACCATAAACTAATGGACATTCTGAGTGGTTAACCCTAACCATAAACTAATGGACATTCTGAGTGGTTAAACCTAACCATAAACTAATGGACATTCTGAGTGGTTAAACCTAACCATAAACTAATGGACATTCTGAGTGGTTAAACCTAACCATAAACTAATGGACATTCTGAGTGGTTAACCCTACCCATAAACTAATGGACATTCTGAGTGGTTAAACCTAACCATAAACTAATGGACATTCTGAGTGGTTAACCCTAACCATAAACTAATGGACATTCTGAGTGGTTAAACCTAACCATAAACTAATGGACATTCTGAGTGGTTAAACCTAACCATAAACTAATGGACATTCTGAGTGGTTAACCTTAACCATAAACTAATGGACATTCTGAGTGGTTGAACCTAACCATAAACTAATGGACATTCTGAGTGGTTAAACCTAACCATAAACTAATGGACATTCTGAGTGGTTAAACCGAACCATAAACTAATGGACATTCTGAGTGGTTAACTCTAACCATAAACTAATAGACATTGTGAGTGGTTAACCGTAACCATAAACTAATGGACATTCTGAGTGGTTAAACCTAACCATAAACTAATGGACATTCTGAGTGGTTAACTCTAACCATAAACTAATAGACATTCTGAGTGGTTAACCTTAACCATAAACTAATGGACATTCTGAGTGGTTAAACCTAACCATAAACTAATGGACATTCTGAGTGGTTAACCTTAACCATAAACTAATGGACATTCTGAGTGGTTAACCTTAACCATAAACTAATGGACATTCTGAGTGGTTAACCTTAACCATAAACTAATGGACATTCTGAGTGGTTAACCTTAACCATAAACTAATGGACATTCTGAGTGGTTAACCTTAACCATAAACTAATGGACATTCTGAGTGGTTAAACCTAACCATAAACTAATGGACATTCTGAGTGGTTAACCTTAACCATAAACTAATGGACATTCTGAGTGGTTAACCTTAACCATAAACTAATGGACATTCTGAATGGTTAAACCTAACCATAAACTAATGGACATTCTGAGTGGTTAACCTTAACCATAAACTAATGGACATTCTGAGTGGTTAAACCTAACCATAAACTAATGGACATTCTGAGGGGTTAACCTTAACCATAAACTAATGGACATTCTGAGTGGTTAACCCTACCCATAAACTAATGGACATTCTGAGTGGTAAAAACCTAACCATAAACTAATGGACATTCTGAGTGGTTAAACCGAACCATAAACTAATGGACATTCTGAGTGGTTAACTCTAACCATAAACTAATAGACATTGTGAGTGGTTAACCGTAACCATAAACTAATGGACATTCTGAGTGGTTAAACCTAACCATAAACTAATGGACATTCTGAGTGGTTAACTCTAACCATAAACTAATAGACATTCTGAGTGGTTAACCTTAACCATAAACTAATGGACATTCTGAGTGGTTAAACCTAACCATAAACTAATGGACATTCTGAGTGGTTAACCTTAACCATAAACTAATGGACATTCTGAGTGGTTAACCTTAACCATAAACTAATGGACATTCTGAGTGGTTAAACCTAACCATAAACTAATGGACATTCTGAGTGGTTAACCTTAACCATAAACTAATGGACATTCTGAGTGGTTAACCTTAACCATAAACTAATGGACATTCTGAGTGGTTAACCCTAACCATAAACTAATGGACATTCTGAGTGGTTAAACCTAACCATAAACTAATGGACATTCTGAGTGGTTAAACCTAACCATAAACTAATGGACATTCTGAGTGGTTAACCCTAACCATAAACTAATGGACATTCTGAGTGGTTAAACCTAACCATAAACTAATGGACATTCTGAGTGGTTAAACCTAACCATAAACTAATGGACATTCTGAGTGGTTAACCTTAACCATAAACTAATGGACATTCTGAGTGGTTGAACCTAACCATAAACTAATGGACATTCTGAGTGGTTAAACCTAACCATAAACTAATGGACATTCTGAGTGGTTAAACCGAACCATAAACTAATGGACATTCTGAGTGGTTAACTCTAACCATCAACTAATAGACATTGTGAGTGGTTAACCGTAACCATAAACTAATGGACATTCTGAGTGGTTAAACCTAACCATAAACTAATGGACATTCTGAGTGGTTAACTCTAACCATAAACTAATAGACATTCTGAGTGGTTAACCTTAACCATAAACTAATGGACATTCTGAGTGGTTAAACCTAACCATAAACTAATGGACATTCTGAGTGGTTAACCTTAACCATAAACTAATGGACATTCTGAGTGGTTAACCTTAACCATAAACTAATGGACATTCTGAGTGGTTAACCTTAACCATAAACTAATGGACATTCTGAGTGGTTAACCTTAACCATAAACTAATGGACATTCTGAGTGGTTAAACCTAACCATAAACTAATGGACATTCTGAGTGGTTAACTCTAACCATAAACTAATAGACATTCTGAGTGGTTAACCTTAACCATAAACTAATGGACATTCTGAGTGGTTAAACCTAACCATAAACTAATGGACATTCTGAGTGGTTAACCTTAACCATAAACTAATGGACATTCTGAGTGGTTAACCTTAACCATAAACTAATGGACATTCTGAGTGGTTAACCTTAACCATAAACTAATGGACATTCTGAGTGGTTAACCTTAACCATAAACTAATGGACATTCTGAGTGGTTAAACCTAACCATAAACTAATGGACATTCTGAGTGGTTAACCTTAACCATAAACTAATGGACATTCTGAGTGGTTAACCCTAACCATAAACTAATGGACATTCTGAGTGGTTAAACCTAACCATAAACTAATGGACATTCTGAGTGGTTAAACCTAACCATAAACTAATGGACATTCTGAGTGGTTAACCCTAACCATAAACTAATGGACATTCTGAGTGGTTAAACCTAACCATAAACTAATGGACATTCTGAGTGGTTAACCTTAACCATAAACTAATGGACATTCTGAGTGGTTAACCTTTACCATAAACTAATGGACATTCTGAGTGGTTAAACCTAACCATAAACTAATGGACATTCTGAGTGGTTAACCTTAAACATTAACTAATGGACATTCTGAGTGGTTAAACCTAACCATAAACTAATGGACATTCTGAGTGGTTAAACCTAACCATAAACTAGGGTTGTCAAAAAAATCGATTTTAGATACTAAATCGATATTTACCTTGGTATCTAATTAGATACTAAGTTGCTGGAGAATCGATTTTTGTTTTTATGGTGCGTCGCCGCTTTTTTGTAGCAGGTAACGTTAAGAATTGTAAACAGGCATCAACGCGGTCAGCTCTGGCACAGCCGTAATGCCGGCGTGTAAGTTAAAGTCTCTTTTTTTTTCTCCAGCTGCCTCTGACAGCACACGGGATGACGCCAGTGCGACCACAGACCTATACACTATTTCTATAGGTCTGTGATTGGACCATCCGATGTAACTTTGCTTTTAAAGGCCTCGATATAATCGATCGTCTATGCGCGCGTGCGGCAGCCAGGCGGTAGCGCATAGTATCGCGTTACCACCACGGAGGCCACCGTGAGCATGTCAGCCTATCATTTTTGACGTGTGCGCTGCTAGTCCCGTATGGCAAGCCAAAGTGTTCACATAGACACGCGTTGTCTTTATTATATCACGCGTTACAGAACGCGTTCTGGCGCGCTATCACGCGTTACAGGACGCGCTCTTGTACGCGCACTGGCGCGCACAATGGCACGCGTTCTAGAACGCGTACGCGTGATATAATAAAGACAACGCGTGGCTGTGAACACTTTGGCTGCCATAGTCCCGCAAGGGGTCCGCGGTGGTCACATGATGCAATACACTGCCACCCGCTTGACCATAAAGAGGCTTACAGTTAGCGCTGCAGAAGGACTTGAGCAAAAAGATAGGCTTACACAGGGACGGACTGGCCATTGGGCAATGTGGGCAAATGCCACTGTGGCCGTTTGGTGATGCGGCCGCTCGCGGCTTTCGGCCGCATCACCAAGCGGCCACAACAGGCGGCACCACAAACAAATAAATACATGAAAATATAAAGCGGGGCGGAGCGGCCGCTGATTAGGCTGAATGAATGAATAAATAAATAAATAAATAAAGCGGACCGGCTGCATCGATAGGCGGCCGCAAATCAATAAATGAATAAATAAAAATAATAAAAAAAATAATAAAGCGGAGCTGAAGGCGGCCACAAAAAAGAGGGGGGAAAGGCAAACAAACAAAACAGCCAGTTAACCCTGACAAATAATAGGCCTACTAAACTAAATAATAATAATGACATTTTTTTCCTATAAAGGACAAATAGCCTGAATTTATTGGCTGAATCTGGGAAAAGCGCAAATCTTGTGGAGTTATTCTCTAAAAAGCCTGTGCCCGACAATGTGCCCACAAATGTGGACTCTATCAAAATTGCCAGGGCCTCTTTTTGGTGCCAGTCTGCCACTGGGCCTACCTTAACTTGCCAAGAGATAGACATACATTTATTCTGCACCCGGACTCACTACCTTTTTTTAGCAGTCCATGGAGGACATTTTAAAAGGAATCCCTCACATCTCCAGTATCGAAATTAGTATCGAGTATCGAGTATTATCCTTAGTATCGGTATCGAGTTGGAAATTTAGTATCGTGACAACCCTACCATAAACTAATGGACGTTCTGAGTGGTTAACCTTAACCATAAACTAATGGACATTCTGAGTGGTTAACCTTAACCATAAACTAATGGACATTCTGAGTGGTTAACCGTAACCATAAACTAATGGACATTCTGAGTGGTTAAACCTAACCATAAACTAATGGACATTCTGAGTGGTTAACCTTAACCATAAACTAATGGACATTCTGAGGGGTTAACCTTAACCATAAACTAATGGACATTCTGAGTGGTTAACCCTACCCATAAACTAATGGACATTCTGAGTGGTAAAAACCTAACCATAAACTAATGGACATTCTGAGTGGTTAAACCTAACCATAAACTAATGGGCATTCTGAGTGGTTAACCTTAACCATAAACTAATGGACATTCTGAGTGGTTAACCTTAACCATAAACTAATGGACATTCTGAGTGGTTAGCCCTAACCATAAACTAATGGACATTCTGAGTGGTTAACCTTAACCATAAACTAATGGACATTCTGAGGGGTTAACCTTAACCATAAACTAATGGACATTCTGAGTGGTTAACCCTACCCATAAACTAATGGACATTCTGAGTGGTAAAAACCTAACCATAAACTAATCGACATTCTGAGTGGTTAAACCTAACCATAAACTAATGGACATTCTGAGTGGTTAACCTTAACCATAAACTAATGGACATTCTGAGTGGTTAACCCTAACCATAAACTAATGGACATTCTGAGTGGTTAAACCTTACCATAAACTAATGGACATTCTGAGTGGTTAAACCTAACCATAAACTAATGGACATTCTGAGTGGTTAACCTTAACCATAAACTAATGGACATTCTGAGTGGTTAACCCTAACCATAAACTAATGGACATTCTGAGTGGTTAACCCTACCCATAAACTAATGGACATTCTGAGTGGTTAACCCTACCCATAAACTAATGGACATTCTGAGTGGTTAAACCTAACCATAAACTAATGGACATTCTGAGTGGTTAACCTTAACCATAAACTAATGGACATTCTGAGTGGTTAACCATAACCATAAACTAATGGACATTCTGAGTGGTTAACCCTACCCATAAACTAATGGACATTCTGAGTGGTTAACCTTAACCATAAACTAATGGACATTCTGAGTGGTTAACCCTAACCATAAACTAATGGACATTCTGAGTGGTTAACCCTAACCATAAACTAATGGACATTCTGAGTGGTTAACCTTAACCATAAACTAATGGACATTCTGAGTGGTTAACTCTAACCATAAACTAATAGACATTCTGAGTGGTTAACCTTAACCATAAACCAGGCATGAAAATGGCTCAGGGGTCAAAAAGGTGACAGAAGTGCATGAGCGCAGCTCGGCACGGCGGCGGCGAGGGGGGGGTAGTGTGTGTACACTATGAAGAAAAAATATTCAGCGCTTTGTCCACCAACACTCTGTTTCAGTCTTCTGTAGGAGGCACTACAAAACACACAGCTCTCTCAGACACAAACACAATGACCTCATATGCATGTTGTAATGGCCATTTTATTAAAAAATGAATGAATTAAAATGAATAATGTCTGACCAATTAGGTAGTGGAATGACACAAGGCTAAGTCATCATCCTCTCATCACTCATCATTATGCCTGAACCATAATCAACACAACATACCACAAGGTCAACACTGTGTTAGTAAAACATGCTGTTGACAACAACAATATCATTTAAAGATAAAAACCCCAATGTCCAAGTCCAATTAATCATTTCTTTTTCCTTTTTGTCTGGGCCACCAGTGTCTCCAAGGCCCTTTTGCGCTGAGTTGCTGCATGCCTCAGCCTCGCCTGCTTTTCAGTTTCTGCAGCCTCTTTCTTGACCTGCTGAGCACTCCCCAGTTTTTTTTAAACCAAATCTTCTCTGCTGCACCTCTCTGTCCACTGTTTTTGTTTTCACTTTCTGCCTGTAGGTTGCTGCTGCATAGCTTCCTGTCCACCTCCCCAAATTTGACATCTTTCCTCAATTTTTTTGAAAATATCCCCTATATGAAAGGAAAGCTCGTGTCCCTTCACTGTTACTTTTCCCTCCATCTTCAGTCAGGACCATTTCCAGGAGCATTTCATTCCTGCATCTACCTGCTTCACTGATGCAGCATCCTCCTCACCTAACACACTCATTCTGCAATACACAACATCAGAGGCCAAAAGGAGTGTAATAAAATACCAATTATTACGTGTTTTTATTTAGTCACAAAAGGCTTCAATCATGTATACCAATTTAACAAGTTCTAGTACGTTTACAACCTGCTCAGTAGACCCTCACACGACTACTATACACACGTCCCAAACACCAATTACAGAGGTATTATAAAGAAACATTTGGTTCTTTTTATGTCACTGTTAACTTCACAAGTTTGGTGCTACCTTGGGATAATACTACACATACCGTCTAATAAATACATGTCAATGAGCTAATACCTAGTTAATGGGAGCTCATTTTTCACCTCAGCTCTGGTAATGTTCAACTAAATTGCTGTAGCAGTGAAGCACAGAGTCCTGCACGGTTCTGATTTTGACAAACCGCAACCGCCCGTACCCGTTTTCCGACGAAAAAAAAATTACAAATCCGGAAGAAAATGTCAGCTTAAATACAAAATGTATGGCCACGAATATACTGAACAGTGACATAGCCAAGGCAGAGCCAAATAAAAATGTTGTTAAACAGGAGCAGACAAATAATAAACTCAAAAAATATTTTTATACGTGAGCTCACACACACACACACACACACACACACACACACACACACACACCGACCCCGTATCCGACACAGCACAACATTTTTCACCCGTTTCGTGAAAATCTGCGGTTCACCCACGGTCACCCGCGGTTACCCGAACCCGTGCAGGACTCTGGTGTAGCAGCCTAGCACAGATATAAATACGAAAAATGAAACCATGAAAAAGACCGAAACCATTATTCACCTGACCTAATTCAATCCGGCAACAAAATGTAGATGTTGTTCGCTTGTCGCTGACCGCTTTTCCTGATAGTTCTTCTAGCAGAGACGTAAGCGCTAGGATTGGAGAGGCAGCCTGTCAGTCAAACTACCTCCCCTGCCTACGTTCCGCAGATATGTTTTTGGCAGCAAAACAGTCAGGGGGATTTGTGGATCGCTGTCCAAGTTAAATTTTAAAGTATTTTCATTTTGCATATTAAAGTCAATCATATCATATGATTAAATAAATAAATAAATAATTCGACCAGACCCCCCCCCCCCCCCCCCCCCCCAAAAAAAAAACCTCCTTGGAGGTACACGATTCACGTGGGTCACCCTTTTTTACTTCAAAACGGCGAATTTCGCCGAAAGGTGAGAGATTTTCATGCCTGATAAACTGGTGGACATTGGAACGTTGGAACCTACTTCCTGGTTTTGTTTATGTATTAAATTTGGATCTATCTTATATTTACCATTTACTGACTGGTGTGTGTGTGGGTAGCTTTTCTTTGTTTTTGTTTATTTGTTTAGGTTAGGGAAGACTATATTATTTTCAGATTTTTTTTATCTCATAACTAACTTTTTATCTCATAACTTTGACTTTTTAATCACATAACTTTGACTTTTTATCTCATAACTTTGGCTTTTTATCTCATAACTTTGACTTTTTATCTCATAACTTTGACTTTTTATCACATAACTTTGACTTTTTATCTCATAACTTTGGCTTTTTATCTCATAACTTTGGCTTTTTATCTCATAACTTTGGCTTTTTATCTCATAATTTTGACTTTTTATCTCGTAATTTTGACGCTTCATCTCATGATTTTGATGTATTAGCCGTACAGATTCATGTGAAAAAGACTCAACTGTCCCTTTAACGTTCCAGTGTTTTTGATGTTGATGAACGTGTCTGTTTGTGATGGTGGTTTCTATGATGACAAGAAGCCTGTGGTTACATTACTCACCCTCTCTCTCTGGTTCTGGCTCCAGTTCCTGGTCCGGTCCCCGGTCCAGTCCCCATGCAGCAGGGTCCTGCTGATCCCCTTCATCCAGCCCTCCACACATTTCCTGACCTCCGCAGACCCCAGACCCAGAAACCAGCAGCGGTCCAGAGCCTGAGCCAGGAACCTGCAGCTGCTGAGGATGAGGCCACTGTTGGACACCAGGAGTGGGTCTTGACACAGGGACACCACTGAGTCCAGGACAAGGTCCATCTTTGCCAGCACCGAACCCTGACCCTGAAGCCACAGGTCCACAGAGACCTCATCGGTCTGGACGGAAGAGCAAAGAGACTGGAGAAAGTGGACCTTAATGGGCAGAGACTGTCCACACAGACCAGGGTCATAGGAGAACTGAAGAAGAGGGACGCAACCACAACTGTCCGCATCTGCACCTGGTAGAAGGTCTGGGGTCTCTGAACCAGACCCACAGGAACCCAATAAATCCTGACTCATGTTCTGAGTGTCATCATGTCCTGAAAGAAACAGAAAAAGGCCAAATATGGTCAATCAAGCTTTATTTCAAAAACACTTTTCATACATTGTGCATGTAGCCCTAAAAATAAATAAATATAAATAAATAAATTATGAGAGAACAAGTCAGTCACGGACAGCAGATCTGTGCCAAGGTTTAATTTTGCAGTAATTTTTGATGAAACTCATAAAAAAATTAAATTAAACCAGAGCGCCAAGGGCACTGTGAGTTACAGACAAAGGATTGGATCATACACTGTCTGTGGCTCTTAAGGGCCATGGGGATCTGCCAAAGTTGTGGCCAATCTTGCTATTGGCCACAATAAGCAAGATTTTGGACCCTTAAATTGATTTAACATTGCCTCATTGTAAAGCATTAGGAAAGTGCCAAGTTCCACCGTCGGTCGCCTACTGAACCCTAGGAAGGAACGATTCAATGAAGACGCCGTTCGCACCACAGAAGCAGGTCATAATACTGAATCATTTGCATAAATAACAAAAAAAGTCATCAGACAGTTTTTGAGAAAAATGCACCAAAGTATCGAAAATGGCCGTTTTTGGCATAAAAATGTCCGCCGACCGCAGACAAACAATTCAACTGATCAGCCTTGTAAGGGGAAGCAAGACTGTGACCCATATAATGTTCACACCAAATTAGAAAAAAAGAGTTATCACGTGGTTTTTGAGATATCGTTGTACACAGACGCCAACAACGACACCGACGGACTCCACGACATAGAGTTATCGGCTAGGGCCGGTAACTCGAAAAAGGGACATTCTATGATGCTTGGTTGCAGAGAAAACTGATAAAACATTGTTCAAATGGGATTTTCCATGTTCAATAAAAATAGGACATTATTTTTCCTTATGTCATTTCCGTGTTCGCTCCAGATTTTATGTTATGAATCAATAGTCACTTAAAGGGTGTTCAGTTTATGTGATATGAACATTTCAATATTCAATTACTGATGATGTCATGTGACATCAGGTGATGTGGCATAACATTACATATTTTTGATCTGATATCTAATATGAAACACTGTCTATTGTTGGATTTGATCAAATGTGTCAATAACCTTAATTTAAGGTCAAAGGTCACAAACTTTACAAATATACCATTGACTTGACATCATACGATGTCAAAATGGTTTCTGGGTTAGGAAACACTGTGATGGTCTTGACTGGGAGGACAGCGTCAGTGCAGAACTGAACATATGACAGTACAGATGATGTATACTCCTCCAGGTCTGCCTCTTCGCTGAACACAGACCAGTCTGTGTGTTCAAAACAGTCCTGGAGTGCAGAGGAGGCCTCTTCAGTCCAAGCCTGTATTGTCCTGGTGGTCGGCTTAGTTCTGCAGGCCAGAGGCTTGTATGCCACTATAAGCGCCACTGAGATGTGGTCTGACATGCCCAGGTGTGGAGCTGCTACAGCCTTGTAAGCAGCAGGGATGTTGCAGTACACCTGGTCTAGAATGTTATTATCTCTGGTGGGAAAGTTTATGTATTTGTGGAATTTGGGAAACACCGCCTTTAGTTCGACGTGGTTGAAGTCTCCCGCCACGATCACAGCCGCCTCCGGGTTGTTGTTCATCTGCCCGCTGATGAGGCAGTAGAGCTCCTCTAATGCTAGCTTAGCATTAGCCCACAGTGGGATGTAGACGGCCACGATAACAATGGCGGAAAGTTCTCTGACCAGCTTGAACGGTCGGCATTTCACCGCCAGGTATTCCAAATCAGGGGAGCAGAATGTGCCAACGGTGCGTGTGACTGTACACCAGGCATTGTGTACGTACAGCGCCAAACCTCCGCCTCTGCTCTTACCTGAAGCAGCGGACCTATCCGCTCGGAGCAGAGAGCGCCCCGCTATCTCCTTTGCTGCGTCCGGGATGTTGCCATCCAGCCAGGTCTCTGTGACGACGGCAACACAGCTGTCCATCCGGTGAGAAACAGTTCTCAGCCGGACCTCGTCGATCTTGTTGGCGAGAGACCTGGCGTTCGTGAGAAAGAGACTCAGAAGAGCCGGTCTGTGAGGGTTAGCTTGTAGCCTAGCGCGCGTGGCGGCACGCTTGCCCCTCTTTTGTTTACGGTCTCTTCTCCGTCTCCTAGGCAGCAGTGGGGGGATGGTGGTAGGTTCGTGGGTCCGTAGCAGCTCCGGTGGAATAAAGTCCAATTTGGGGGGGTTGTGGAGTCCAAACTGTATCCCAAAGTTCCACAGCTCAGTCCTGCTGTACTATGTAATGGCTTCAAGGAAAGTTGTGGACGCGGACACAAATAAAAAACAAACAAACACACGCACACGGGAGCTACGAGCCGCTGCATCTACACGCGCCGCCATTGGATCGACTAGGGATGTCCATATCATGATTTTTTTCATGGGTATGAATACTTGAAACATTGAACACCTGGCCGATGACCCTACATGAAGATGTGTGACAAGACCAATCGAGTCCAATGTTTGGGATTAACGATATTCTGCCAATGACATCTCGGTTTGCAGCCAATTGAGCCACAAACAAGTGAAATCTGCATGAGTTTATCACAGATACAAATTTTGCACAGTTCCAGTTAGTAAAAAAATATAAATAATAAATCCAAATCCATGCATATTTACAATTATAAACTAAACATTATTAGGTAAAAGTGTGTGTGTGTGTGTGTGTGTGTCTCTTTTTGTAGCAATAATATTTCCAGCTAAGTTGTCCTTACACAATTATCCATCGGCTACAGCCTTTTAGAAAAATGTACCAATGGCTAAAGTACATAAAGGCAAATTTACTGAAAATGACATTATTTCTAGATATTTTTAGGTTGTGCACAACTACACTCTGCCATTTACTAGTGTATAGGTCAGTTGTGTAGAAGTGTGTTTTGTTCTAAGGAGTTAGGAGTTCACAGCCCTAAATTGTGCCTCCCTCCCCCACACACTCTGGCCTTCAACCCTCTCGCCCCACACAGGTTTCAGGTAATGGCTATATTTGCATAGTACATGATACTAATAGCATACTCAGCTAGCTGCCTCTTGGCTTTTGAGTTGTTAATTTTTGTCCAAAGGGTCAAATAACCCTCTTGTGGTTTTTCAGCTAAAAAAGGTCAACTGACAGCTCCGTGCAGGGTTCTACAGTGCGCCCATTTCACTCGCATTTGCGAGTAAATATTTCATCATGTGAACGAGGAAAACAAAACAGTCACATGTGTGAGTGTTTGTTGCAGCAACAATAAGACACACAGACCTGAGGAGTTAATGAAAACCTACTAGAAATGAATTAAAAGTGTGTGAACAGCTCCACATAGAGACGAACACGGCACATATTGAAAGGATTAACCCTTTAACTCCTGATGCGTCAGCGCTGACACGTTCTGAGTGGATGGTTTAGTTTAAAAATTCAGACAAATTCAAGTGTTTTTTTAACTGTTATTTTACTGAGAATTTTGTTCATGGAACTGATGTACAGGTGTCGAAAAGCAAGTGATTAAGAAAAAGAAAAAGCCCAAACTAAAACTACTGGAACCAAATTACAACACTAGTTATTTATTCCTGTTTTTTTATTTCATTTTGGGTTTTGTGGGTTTTTGTTTTTTGCCTTTTTTTCCACGTTATTTCTTATTTTGTGAATATATATTAGTTTCTGTTGATGTTGCTTATTTTGTTTATTTTTTTGTTTTTTTTATTTTATTATTTTTCTTTAATTGTGTTCTGTTAGTGTCTTACTTTGTTCATGTTACATATTATTTTGTTGGTTTATTATTCATTTTTGTTCATTTTACTGATCACTTTGACTGTTTTTTGTTCATTGTGTTGCTTATTTTATCTTATTTTATTTTTTATTGTGTCTCAGTCTCAGGAGTTAAAGGGTTAATCATTCTAAAATGGATCTAATAACAAGGCAGCCAATACAACGTTCTAAAATGTATCAAAGGACAAAACATCCCATAATACAAAGTTATGTTATGGTCTGCTCTAAATTAACACAAATGACAGCAGTCATTCAACAATGTTGGTATCTGTGCGTAAGTACTGCACTGTAAATAAATAAACATTTAAAACTAAAACTGACTTGTGCCCCTATTTTTTTTTTTTCGTGTGCTCCTAAATTTTTTTAACTTAGGGGCACGTGTGCTCCTGGAAAAAAAAAGTTAGTGTAGAGCCCTGGCTCCGTGGTGGTGCAAGTGTTAACAAAAAGTTCCACATTGAGTGAAACTAGACTACTACGGTAGAACATTACATTTACTACCACTGGGGGGGGTTCTGCGCTGCTTGGCGAGTAAAGCACCAGATTAGATTTTTTTACAGATGTGTTGAAGAAATAAACTAATTATGTTAAACATAACTTTTGTTGGAATGAAAATGAAAAGTCCAAACAAACCAAAGTGTGTGAGTCGTGTCACAGAAGGTGTTAAACATCAATAGAAGTCAATAGTGTCACAGGACACAATACTGCTGTGTGTTCAGGGACGTAAATGGTAAATGTTCTGCACTTATATAGTTCTTTTCCACCTTCATGGTGCTCAAAGCGCTTTACATTAGCCTCTCATTCACCCATTCACACACACTCATACACCAGTAGGTTTCTAAGGTCTATGGTAAGTCCTACTGGGGGCCTAAGTTAGGGTTCAGTGTCTTGCCCAAGGACACTTCGACATGTGGACAGCCAGAGCTGGGACGCGAACCGCCAACCTCTCGGTCATTGGGCGACCCACTCTACCAACTGAACCACAGCCGCCCGTGTCCTTCAGGATAAAAACCAGGAGGTGTTTGTGAACATCAGCTCAGTTTTCACAGGAAGTCAAGTCCATCTGTGACAGACGGCTTCATTAATTATTAAAACTATGGAACCTTTCACTGTTTGTTTCACAGATTTGGAATGTTTATGGATTTAACATCAGAACAAACCTTTGTCTGTCTGAAGGAGGGACAGAGGGACGAGACAGGGACGGAGGGATGGAGGGACAGAGACAGAGGAACGGAGGTAAAGAGAGACGGAAAGACAGAGGGACAGAGGGATGGAGAGACAGAGGGACAGAGACACCGAGGTAAAGAGAGACGGAAAGACAGAGGGACAGAGGGACGGAGGGACAGAGAGACGGAAAGACAGAGGGATGGAGGGACAGAGACAGAGGAACGGAGGTAAAGAGAGAAGGAAAGACAGAGAGACAGAGGGACGGAGGTAAAGAAGAGCGGAGAGACAGAGGGACAGGATGCGTCACTTTAGCAAAAAACTACTGGTTTAATTCAGACCAAACTGGGTTCAGATCAGGACTCACACACTATGGTCTTTATTTTACACATTCACAGACATTTTACTCTATTTTTAGTGGATTTGGTTCTAGGTATACTCACATGGTTCTAGGTATACTCACATGGTTCTAGGTATACTCACATGGTTCTAGGTATACTCACATGGTTCTAGGTATACTCACATGGTTCTAGGTATACTCACATGGTTCTAGGTATACTCACATGGTTCTAGGTATACTCACATGGTTCTAGGTATACTCACATGGTTCTAGGTATACTCACATGGTTCTAGGTATACTCACATGGTTCTAGGTATACTCACATGGTTCTAGGTATACTCACATGGTTCTAGGTATGGTTATGTGCATCTTTACCTGCTGTTTCAGTGCTGGTCTTGGTGGTTCTCCTGGTGTTCTCCGTGGTTCTAGGTATCAGTATGTGTAGTTTCAGCTGGTCCAGTTCCTGCTGCAGCTGGTGGGCGTGCTCCTTCCACTCTCTGTCATTCTTCCTCATCTTTGTGGCCAACGCTGCGCTAAACTCTGCGGCACTCACACCTGCAGGTTTGTTCTTTATTAAAGTCACTGCGAGGGCCACGCCCACTTTCAGCCGGAACATTCCCTCCCGTTGTGTTTCTAAAAACAGACGAGAGGACGACAGACTTTAGACAAATGTTCCACAGAAGCCGCTCCTCTGGTTCCTGTAGACATATGGATTTTTACTGCATTTTACTGGACTTTCTGACAACTACACATTTATGTAAAAAAAACTTACTCAATTATGAAAATACTTTCATATACTATGTTTTATGCAAAATGAAGGGAAAATGATACTTAAGGTTTGATGCAGACCTGCAGAGTCCGGGTCCCGTTGAAAGTAATCCAAGGAAAAAAAAGTGTATATTTCCAAAGGTAAGGGAGGGAAAAATATATATCCACTATTGTCCGCCGCGTCCACAAACAGGTGGCTGGTCGCCGCCTCGCCTCATCTATGGCAGAGTCAGCGATAACTTTAATCTTTGGCAGAGAGTTCAGGTCAAACTCCTCCGTGCCAACGTGCAAAAATAATCCACAGGGTCTGGCCGCGGGTTTTTCTTTAAGCAACTTTTTACCCCCTCTTCACCTTTTTTTTGTCTGTCCCTCACCTTTACCGGTCCCCACTTAAACCCGTCACCCCGCGTTTGTTCCGCCCCTCCTTTTTCATTCAGTCTTCCTGGACGCATATATTCCACCGCTCTAAATCTGACCTTTTCTACTCGAGCGCCGCTGGCAGCTGTTAGAAAAATTACATAAATTGGCCGCATCACTGAATAAGCCGCAGGGTTGAAAGTTTGGGAAAAAAGTAGCGGCTTATAGTCCGGAATTTACGGTATGTGTACAGGTTGATAGTCTACAGTGCTCTGTGTGTAGGGTTGACGAATGTCCCTTGAAATACGGAATCTTCCCCTATTTAAAAACAAAATTACGTCCAGTTTTGAACTGAGCTGAAACGAGACAAAACATTGATTACATAAAAATAATCAGAGGTCTGTGAATCTGATGGGATTTGCCATAGTGTCCCATATTTTCCCCTCATGGAGTTGGTAGCCCCATCTGTGTGTGTGTGTGTGTGTGTGTGTGTGTGTGTGTGTGTATAAGCAATATACCACGCACTAGTCAAACATTGCCTAGACCAGGCATGGGCAAACTATTCCACAAAGGGCCGGTGTGGCTGCAGGTTTTTGTTCCAACCAATCAAGAGTTCACAATTTGACCAATCAGACTCAAATCAGTTGATTAATTGAATCAAGTCTGGTGTGCTGCTGCTTGGTTGGAACAAAAACCTGCAGCCACACCGGCCCTTTAGGAATGGTTTGCCCATCCCTGGCCTAGACTCTACATTTGCTTTCAGATACACAAAACGATCATGCTTGTATGACATAACAACAGACTTTGTCTCTATGCAGCTACTTATAAGCCTCGGAAGCTGTCAAATTGTCCATAACCTTCCCGTCTATTGCGATGAAGTCCACGAAATACGCACAAATCTTGCTGTACTTTACGTTGGGTCATGTCATCATATTATCCTCCCAGGTCTGCACTAAATTCGGGTGGAGGATAATAACTCCATCTCCACACAAAGTACTTAAACTATGTTCCCAGGACACTATAGCTCATGAAAAGCTAGCAATCAAAGTCTGTTTACATTAGCAAACACTGCGCAATGTACTTCCTGTGGAAACAAATTGCACATCTGGATGGTAATGGCGCCGTCCTGGGTTTGTTGCGTAAACTTGAAACAAACTTTATGTGGAAACACATTCAAAGAGCATCAGGTTTTTAAACCTCACATTCAGGTTTTAAGTTGTTTTTGGTTTTTTTATAAGCTTTATTGAATATTAGAAATATCCAGTCTCTCAAGGAGGATAATGAATATACCAAAATTAAATACAAAATATGATATTATGAAAGAAGAAAATAGCAGAGATGCAAAAGGGAGATCTTAGGTTAAAATAACTAATGTCATCCAATGTCCTTTCTTATTTTCCTTGCAATTCTGTTTAATTCCAGTTTCTTGAGACATGAAAAATATCTTTAAGTCATTAATTATTCCATTTTGCATAGTGAATATGATAGTGCCCTGCACGGGCCTATTATCTGGGCCCGAGCCCGGCCCTGGCCCGAGGGGGTGGAGCCCCAGCCCGGTCTGGTCCGACAGGTTTTCAGAATTCTCAGGCCCGAACCCGGCCCGGCTGTTTGTTTTAACCTCCCATAAAAATGTTTTATCGTGATAGAACGCTATATTCATTGAGTGCGTTGGTAAATTAAATCTGCCGCTCTGAAAATGGGATAACGCTCTGCAGTTAGAAAAAACAGCTTTCTATGTTTTTCTGTGAATAAGTGAACGGGTTCTGACAGATCAATGTGGACATAAAAGAGCAGGTTAAAATAGGGGCTCATGTTTCGATCAGCAGCTAGAGAACTCGGTCTGTGACCGCTGCTGGATCCACCACCGACCCGTTCAAAATGTCTGGAGATGTGATGAACCTGTTTTTTTTTATGTCATATGACAGAACAGCTTTACATACAACACACTGAACAAACCCGTTTGGCTCATCTTGAAGGGTTGGAATAAGTTGAAACTTAGTCCAGAACGGAGATTTTCCCTTAGTGTTGTTCACTCTCTTCAATTCACCATTTGAAATCTTTGTCTTTATGTCGTTCTCCATGTTTGTGGTGGGAGTCGGGAAGTCGCGCGAATCGGATAGTGAGGGAGGCTACCGTATGCCCATATAAGGGAGGCTACCGTATGCCCATATAAGGGAGGCTACCGTATGCCCATATAAGGGAGGCTACCGTATGCCCATATAAGGGAGGCTACCGTATGCCCATATAAGGGAGGCTACTGTATACGCGTTCAATTGTTTCCATTTAAACACAACACAGTTTTTTTTTAATAATTAAATTGAAAAATAAAAGTGCCCGAGCCCGGCCCGTGTCCGAGGTAATTATACGGTCGTCGGCCCGAAGCCCGGTCCTCAGGCTGTCGGGCCCCTCGGCCTAGGGCTCCAGTGCAGGACTCTAGAACAGAGTCCTGCACGGTTCTGATTTTGACATACCGCAACCGCCCGTACCCGTCATGTTCAAACTCGTATCCGACCCGTTTTCCGACGAAAAAAAAAAAAAATCCGCACCCGAACCCGGAAGGAAATGTCAGATAAACTTAAACATTTATTGCCACGAATATACTGAACAGTGACATATCCAAGGCAGAGCCAAATAAAAATGTTGTTAAACAGGAGCAGACAAATAATAAACTAAAAAAATATTTTTAGCGCTCACACACACACACACACACACACACAGGAGGCAGCTATACAAGTCCAAACTAAAGAACAGTTTTTAGCCTATGAACCGCAAATTAGATCACCCACGTCCGACCCGAACCGAACCCGTATCTGACACAGCACAACATTTTTCACCCGTTTCGTGAAAATCTGCGGTTCACCCACGGGTCAACCGCGGGTACCCGAACCCGTGCAGGACTCTGGTCTAGAATATGATATTTACCTAATAGTATAATGATATTAATAATGTCTGATGCAGAAGATTCAGAGTCATTAATGTGCAAAATCATATGTGTTTCAAAGAACGGTACACCATTAACTTTTAGTGATATCCAATTATTTACACTGAGATACTGGACACCCAACAAACTAATGACTTTGAGCTAAAGTTAGCTAACCCTGGTACAGCTATGCAGATAAACAGCTGACTTCATGTATTATTAGCGGCTACAAACACGTGTGTCAGTGTTAAATGAATGACATTTCTCAGATTTGCCTGTAAATATGAACAAGTTAATTATTACCTTCAGAAGAATGAGCCATTTTGATGTCATGGCGCCATTGTCAATGTTCTTCTTCGGTGTCTTTTTCTGCGTTTTGGCTTTCTTCTTCGTTGGTAACGACCACGTTAATTTTACCGCTAAACTCTAATTAAAAATCGCATTGTTTCATACAAATTAACTTATTAGAGCAAAGGGGGGCACAAAATGTTTTTTTTAACAATTTCCTGTAAAGTTAACCTAACACTAAATACATCTCGGAGGTAATTTAGCTTTAAAATATTCATATTAATAGAAGTATAAGCATCTGATAGTGGTTAGCTAAACATCGTCTGGAGGGAAAAAATAACCCGGAAATGACGTAGCGAAAGGTTACATTAACTGATTACAAAATTTCGAAAAAACATATATATATATATATATATATATATATATATATATATATATATATATATATATATATATATATATATATATATATATATATATATATATATATATATATATATATATTAATAATTAATTGGACACAAAAAAGGCAGTTAACTTAATTATTTCCAGAAAATTTTATATTCGTAAATTTAAATTATCGTCTTCATCTTAATTTTTTTTTGTTTGGATTAATTAAATGAAAATTACTTTTCTACTGTTTGACAGAACTTGAACAGGAAAGCTATTATTATTATTTATTTATTTAGGTAAGCTATTAATATTGTAGTAACTGTTTATCACTGCATACATTTAAAATCTAATCATTTATGTTTATAATGTATATGTATTTGTGTACAAAATATATTTTTGCCTGATTTTAATTAAAAATTTTATTTATGTTATTGTCTCAGCTTTTAATGTATGTGGTATCTCTGCCATTCTTATGCTATTCACGTTATGTTCTCTTTATTACTATAGATAAAGAATTGTAAGGGAGGGAGGTCAAACATAACCTGAAGTCAATGTCAAGTGAATAAAATATTATTTACACTGTAGGTGTTATTAAAATCCCTACACACGTGGAATTAATTTTATTTCATTTATTTATTTATTTAATAGGGACAGTGCAGATTAATGAACATAAGTATGACACAAATGTAAATATGCCAGTGAAGCAGCACCTGTCTGTGCTAACGCTAATGCTAACACATTAAACTAGATCAGTGGTAAAGTTCAGACCTCAGTGAAACAGCACCAGTCTGTGCTAACGCTAATGCTAACACATTAAACTAGATCAGAGGTAAAGTTCAGACCTCAGTGAAGCAGCACCAGTCTGTGCTAACACTAACGCTAACACATTAAACTAGATCCTAGATCAGTGGTAGAGTTCAGACCTCAGTGAAGCAGCACCAGTCTGTGCTAACGCTAACACTAACACATTAAACTAGATCCTAGATCAGTGGTAGAGTTCAGACCTCAGTGAAGCAGCACCAGTCTGTGCTAACGCTAACACTAACACATTAAACTAGATCAGTGGTAGAGTTCAGACCTCAGTGAAGCAGCACCTGTCTGTGCTAACGCTAATGCTAACACATTAAACTAGATCAGTGGTAAAGTTCAGACCTCAGTGAAGCAGCACCTGTCTGTGCTAACGCTAATGCTAACACATTAAACTAGATCAGTGGTAAAGTTCAGACCTCAGTGAAGCAGCACCAGTCTGTGCTAACGCTAATGCTAACACATTAAACTAGATCAGTGGTAGAGTTCAGACCTCAGTGAAGCAGCACCAGTCTGTGCTAACGTTAATGCTAACACATTAAACTAGGTCAGAGGTAAAGTTCAGACCTCAGTGAAGCAGCACCAGTCTGTGCTAACGCTAAAACTAATACATTAAACTAGATCAGTGGTAGAGTTCAGACCTCAATGAAGCAGCACCAGTTTGTGCTAACGCTAACACTAACACATTAAACTAGATCAGTGGTAGAGTTCAGAACTCAATGAAGCAGCACCAGTCTGTGCTAACGCTAACGCTAACACATTAAACTAGATCACTGGTAGAGTTCAGACCTTAATGAAGCAGCACCAGTCTCTGCTAATGCTAACACATTAAACTAGATCAGTGGTAGAGTTCAGACCTCAGTGAAGCAGCACCAGTCTGTGCTAATGCTAATGCTAACAAATTAAACTAGATCAGTGGTAGAGTTCAGACCTCAGTGAAGCAGCACCAGTCTGTGCTAATGCTAACACATTAAACTAGATCAGTGGTAGAGTTCAGACCTCAGTGAAGCAGCACCAGTCTGTGCTAATGCTAACACTAACACATTAAACTAGATCAGTGGTAGAGTTCAGACCTCAGTGAAGCAGCACCAGTCTGTGCTAACGCTAACACTAACACATTAAACTAGATCAGTGGTAGAGTTCAGACCTCAGTGAAGCAGCACCTGTCTGTGCTAACGCTAATGCTAACACATTAAACTAGATCAGTGGTAAAGTTCAGACCTCAGTGAAGCAGCACCTGTCTGTGCTAACGCTAATGCTAACACATTAAACTAGATCAGTGGTAAAGTTCAGACCTCAGTGAAGCAGCACCAGTCTGTGCTAACGCTAATGCTAACACATTAAACTAGATCAGTGGTAGAGTTCAGACCTCAGTGAAGCAGCACCAGTCTGTGCTAACGTTAATGCTAACACATTAAACTAGGTCAGAGGTAAAGTTCAGACCTCAGTGAAGCAGCACCAGTCTGTGCTAACGCTAACACTAATACATTAAACTAGATCAGTGGTAGAGTTCAGACCTCAATGAAGCAGCACCAGTCTGTGCTAACGCTAACACTAACACATTAAACTAGATCAGTGGTAGAGTTCAGAACTCAATGAAGCAGCACCAGTCTGTGCTAACGCTAACGCTAACACATTAAACTAGATCACTGGTAGAGTTCAGACCTTAATGAAGCAGCACCAGTCTCTGCTAATGCTAACACATTAAACTAGATCAGTGGTAGAGTTCAGACCTCAGTGAAGCAGCACCAGTCTGTGCTAATGCTAATGCTAACAAATTAAACTAGATCAGTGGTAGAGTTCAGACCTCAGTGAAGCAGCACCAGTCTGTGCTAATGCTAACACATTAAACTAGATCAGTGGTAGAGTTCAGACCTCAGTGAAGCAGCACCAGTCTGTGCTAATGCTAATGCTAACAAATTAAACAAGATCAGTGGTAAAGTTCAGACCTCAGTGAAGCAGCACCAGTCTCTGCTAACGCTAATGCTAACACATTAAACTAGATCAGTGTTAGAGCTCAGACCTCAATGAAGCAGCACCAGTCTGTGCTAACGCTAACGCTAACACATTAAACTAGATCAGTGGTAGAGTTCAGACCTCAATGAAGCAGCACCAGTTTGCGCTAATGCTAATGCTAACAAATAAAACGAGATCAGTGGTAGAGTTCAGACCTCAGTGAAGCAGCACCAGTCTGTGCTAATGCTAATGCTAACAAATTAAACAAGATCAGTGGTAAAGTTCAGACCTCAGTGAAGCAGCACCAGTCTCTGCTAACGCTAATGCTAACACATTAAACTAGATCAGTGTTAGAGCTCAGACCTCAATGAAGCAGCACCAGTCTGTGCTAACGCTAACGCTAACACATTAAACTAGATCAGTGGTAGAGTTCAGACCTCAATGAAGCAGCACCAGTTTGCGCTAATGCTAATGCTAACAAATAAAACTAGATCAGTGGTAGAGTTCAGACCTCAGTGAAGCAGCACCAGTCTGTGCTAACGCTAATGCTAACACATTAAACTAGATCAGTGGTAGAGTTCAGACCTCAATGAAGCAGCACCAGTTTGCGCTAATGCTAATGCTAACAAATAAAACTAGATCAGTGGTAGAGTTCAGACCTCAGTGAAGCAACATACAGGTGCTTCCACTAAATGTCCATTAACCTGGAGGAGGAGTTGTGTGGTTGGAACAAATACATGGCAGAACTTTCAGTCTTTGGAGCTGGGATTAGCCAACTGTGAAACAAAAACTAAAACATAACGTCCTTTGCAGTAATTAGTGTGTCTTTGGGTGTTAGAGGTCATGACCCTGGCATAGATGTTTGTGTTTGTACATTTTTGAAGCCCAGTGGGACAGTCCTCCACATGTGGACCTCCTGCTGCAGACCATAATAAACTGCTGCTCTTCACACCAAATGAACATACAAGCACACGAGCCACACTTTAACTTAAACATACGGCAGGGGGGCCAAATGCTGACCGACAAAGGTTCAAATATGGGACCATGGGATGAAGAGCATAATAAGCTCCAAAAAAAGATAAGGAAATGTAAAAATGATCCGATAAAAGTCTAACTTCACAGTCACTAAGTACATGCATATATACAACACACTATGGTGTTAAAGGATTTTTAGTGTTACCTTATAGTCTGCAAAATATGCTAATGAAAAAATTTAAAATAATAATAAATGCAGACCCATCATGCAGACTTTCTACGTGGGCACCATTGAGAGCATCCTGACCAGCTGCATCACTGTGTGGTACGGCGCCTGCACTGCGTCCTGCCGTAAGACTCTGCAGGGCATAGTGGGAGCAGCTGAAAAGATCATTGGTGCCCCCCTCACTCCTCTCGCTGACATTTATGCCTCCCGCCTCACTCGCAAAGCCGCCAGGATCATAGGTGACCCCACCCACCCATCCCACAGCCTCTTCAGCCTGCTGCCATCGGGGAGGAGACTGCGGAGTCTCAAAGCCAGAACCAGCAGGCTGAAAGATAGTTTCCACCACCAGGCCATCAGGAGACTAAACTCTCTCCCTTCCCTGCCTCTCTTTCCCCCCTCAGTCTCCCGCCACTGATGGGGGTCCCCCACATTTGCACATAGCACTACATTGCACTATTGCACTACTACACTTTGATCACACACTGTAAATATCATGTGCCCACGACTGTTGCCTCTTTTATTTATTTATTTATTTTTTAATTTATTTTTAGTTTTATTTTTATGTTTTATTTTTTGTTCGTATTTTAGTATTTGCCATGTTAACTGGAAGTGAGAGGACGAAATTTCATCTGTGCTGTATGTCTTGTATGTATATGCTCATTTGACAAATAAACCTGAATCTGAATCTGAATCTAAAACAATAACAGATTAAAAAAAAGACCAGTTAGCATAAGAGTTGGACAGTGCTAATATTTAGCTTTTGCACTAAACCACAGACAAATATGTTGCAGTTGTTATTGTGTACATGTTTATCTGTTATTGTTTTACTGGTTTGATCCAATGGACATCAAAGCAAATTAAACACGGTCAATGACTGAGGACACAGACTGACTGAAGACACAGCAAGAGTGAGGACACAGATAGACTGAGGACACAGACTGACGGAAGACACAGACTGACTGAGGACACAAAAGACTAAGGATACAGAGTGAGGACACAGACAGACTGAAGGCAAAGGCTGACTGAGGACACAGACATACTGAAGACACAGAAAGACTAAGGACACAGACAGACTGAAGACACAGACCGGCTGAGGACACAGACAGACTGAGTACACAGACCGGCTGCGGACACATAAAGACGAAGGACATAGACTGACTGAGGACACAGACTGAGGAGACAGAAAGACTGAGGACAGAGACAGACTGAGAACACAGAAAGACTATGGACACAGACAGACTCAAGACATAGACTGGCTGGGGACACAGAATGAGGACACAGAAAGACTAAGGACACAGACTGGGGACACAGACAGACTGAGGACACATACAGACTAAGGACATACAAAGCCTGAAGACACAAAAAGACTGAGGACATAGACAGACTGAGAACACAGAAAGACTATGGACACAGACAGACTCAGGACATAGACTGGCTGGGGACACAGAATGAGGACACAGAAAGACTAAGGACACAGACAGACTGAGGACACAGACGGGGGACACAGACTGGGGACACAGACAGACTGAGGACACATACAGACTAAGGACACACAAAGTCTGAGGACAAAGAAAGACTGAGGACATAGACAGACTGAGGACACATAAAGACTAAGGACACAAACTGACTGAGGACAAAGACAGACTGAAGACACAGACTGACTGAGGACACAGAAAGACAGAGGACACAGAAAGACTAAGGACACAGACTGACTGAGGACACAGACAAACTGAGGAAACAGACAGGCTGAGGACACAGAATGAGGACACAGACAGACAGAGGACACAGATACACTGAGGACATATAGGGACTGAGGACACAGACTGACTGAGGACACAGACTGGGGACACAGACAGACTGAGGACACAGACTTACTGAGGACACAAAAATACTAAGGATACAGACAGAGTGAGGACACAGGCAGACTGAAGACAAAGACTGACCGAGGACACAGACAGACTGAGGACACAGAAAGTCTGAGGACACAGAAATACTAAGGACACAGGCCGGCTGAGGACACAGAAAGACCGAGGACATAGACAGACTAGGGACACAGACAGACTGAAGACACAGACCAACTGAGGATACAGATTGAGGAGACAGAAAGGCTGAGGACACAGACAGACTGAAGACACAGGAAGACTGAGGACACAGACAGACAGAGGACAAAGAAAGACTAAGGACACAGACAGACTCAGGACATAGACTGGCGGAGGACACAGACTGGGGACACAGACAGACTAAGGACACAGAAAGACTGAGGACACAGACATACTAAAGACACAGACTGACTGAGGACACAGACAAACTGAGGAAACAGACAGGCTGAGGACACAGAATGAGGACACAGACAGACAGAGGACACAGATACACTGAGGACATATAGGGACTGAGGACACAGACAGACTGAGGACACAGACCTACTGAGGACACAAAAATACTAAGGATACAGACAGAGTGAGGACACAGGCAGACTGTAGACAAAGACTGACCGAGGACACACACAGACTGAGGACACAGACCGACTGAAGACACAGACAGACTGAGGACACAGACCGACTGAAGACACAAAGTCTGAGGACACAGAATGACTAAGGACACAGACAAACTGAAGACAAAGACAGACTGAGGACGCAGAAAGACTAAGGACACAGATAGACTGAGGAGACAGAAAGACTGAGGACACAGAAAGACTGAGGACATACACAGACTGAGGACACATAAAGATTAAGGACAGACTGACTGATGAAACAGATAGACTGAGGCCATAGACGGACTGAGGACACACACAGACTGAAGATATGGGAAGACTGAGGACACAGACTGAGGACACAGACAGACTGAGGACACAGACTGATGACACAGACAGACTGAAGACACCAACAGACTGAGGACACAGACTGAGGACACACACCGACTGAGGACACAGACAGACTGAGGACACAGAAAGACTGAGGAAACAGACAGACTGAAGACACCAACAGACTGAGGACACACACAGACTGAGGACACAGACAGATTTCAGACACAGAAAGACTGAGGACACAGACAGACAAATGCAGAATGTTTTACTACACTGGTTCTGATTTTGATTGGATAAAAAATGAGAACAAAAACAAAAAAAACAAACCTCTACCAAGACAGACCCCTCTGAATGAAGAGACGTCTACCTGTCTGTTGTTCTGCCTGTCTATCTCCCTATCTCTCTACCTGTCTGCCTATCACAGACACAGGCAGACAGGCTGACAGACGGGCAGCCAGATAGATAGACAGACAGGCAGGCACACAGACAGACAGGCAGGCACACAGACAGACAGGCAGGCAGATAGGTAGACAGACAGGCAGACAGACGGGCAGGCAGATAGGTAGATAGACAGGCACACAGACAGACAGGCAGGCAGACTAGAAGTCATGCAAAACATGATATTTTAAATTCAGTCTGTTCTGTCTCTTTTTTCCCTCCAAATTTCCAAACGATCTGTGAAGAATTGGCGATACTAGTGTGAACAAAAAATGGTCAGCATTTGGTGACCTTTGACCTTGGGCGCTGAGCATGAAGGTGAAGTCTTTTTCAGTCAAATATTGAGTGTGATGAGCCTTATATCAAATCTATATTTACCCAAGAAGTTTGAAATAAATGACAGACAACTGACGATGGGTTGTGCTGGTTGCACCACATGATCATCAGGACTAATTCCAACTCTTGTTGCTTGCCATGATTATGTAGAGACCATAACAACTAGTCCTATGCTGAAGACTGTTCCAGTACTGAACGCTGAACTATTTTTATTGACCTTTGACCTACATCCACAGAGGAGGAGGAGCAGGAGGAGGAGGAGGAGGAGGAGGAGGAGGAAGATGGAGAGGGGGAGGGGGAGGAGGAAGAGGGAGGGGGAGGAGGAAGAGGGAGAGGGGGAGGAGGAGGAGGAGGAAGATGGAGAGGGGGAGGGGGAGGAGGAAGAGGGAGGGGGAGGAGGAAGAGGGAGAGGGGGAGGAGGAGGAGGAGGAAGAGGGAGAGGGGGAGGAGGGAGAGGAGGAGGGGGAGGAGAAGGAGAAGGAGAAGGAGAAGGAGGAGGAGGAGGAGGAGGAAGAGGGAGAGGGGGAGGAGGGAGAGTAGGAGGGGGAGGAGAAGGAGAAGGAGAAGGAGAAGGAGGAGGAGGAGGAGGAGGAGGAGGAGGAGGAGGAGGAGGAGGAGGAGGAGGAGGAGGAGGAGGGGGAGGAGGAGGAAGAGGGGGGGGGGGAAGAGGAAGAGGGAGAGGGAGAGGGGGAGGGGGAGGAGGTGGGAGAGGAGGAGGAGGAGGAGGAGGAAGAGGGAGAGGGGGAGGAGAAGAAGGAAGATGGAGAGGGGGAGGGGGAGGAGGAAGAGGGAGAGGGGGAGGAGGGGGAGGAGGAGGAGGAGGAGGAGGAGGAGGAGGAGGAGGAGGAGGAGGAGGAGGAGGAGGAGGAAGAGGAAGAGGGAGAGGAAGAGGGAGAGGAGGAGGAGGAGGAGGAAGAGGGGGAGGGGGGAGGAGGGGGAGGAGGAGGAGGGGGAGGAGGAGGAGGAGGAGGGGGGGAGGAGGAGGAGGAGGAGGAAGAGGGAGAGGGGGAGGGGGAGGAGAAGGAGGGAGAGGGGGAGGAGAAGGAGGAGGAGAAGGAGGAGGAGAAGGAGGAGGAGGAGGAGGAGGAGGAGGAGGAGGAGGAGGAGGAGGAGGAGGAGGAGGAGGGAGAGGGGGAGGAGGAGGAAGAGGGAGAGGGGGAGGGGGAGGAGAAGGAGGGAGAGGAGGAGGAGGAGGAGGAGGAGGAGGAGGAGGAGGAGGAGGAGGAGGAGGAGGAGGAGGAGGAGGAGGAGGAGGAGGAGGAGGAGGAGGAGGAGGAGGGGGAGGAGAAGGAGGGAGAGGAGGAGGAGGAGGAGGAGGAGGAGGAGGAGGAGGAGGAGGAGGAGGAGGAGGAGGAGGAGGAGGAGAGGCTATAAAAGCACCAGCCAGACTCTGCTGATCACAACTTGTTCGCAGACGCACGGAGCGGAATAAATCTTTTTACGCACCCGTGCTTCGCTGGACTGGGAGCTCACACACACTCACACACACTCACACACACTCACACACACTCACACACACTCACACACTCATAAACACACACACACACTCATAAACACACACACACACACACACACTCACACACACTCACACACTCATAAACACACTCACACACACACACACACACACTCATAAACACACACACTCACACACACACACACACACACACACACACACACACACACACTCATAAACACACACACACACAGGAAGCTTCAGTCAGAACATGAGTTTGGGATGATGTCGCGAGCTCCGGGTGTCCTCCTCCTTGGACATCCCAGTGGTCTGTCTGCTGAGAGAGTGAAGTGATGAAGATGAAGAGGAGGAGGCAGAAATGCGCCGCGTGACCGCTGCCGCTGTTGGATCAAACTGTGATGGATCCGCGTGGGTTCGGACACACGACGATCCCCGCTTCGGATGAACACCTTGGGGGGTTCTCCTCCTCCTCCAGAAGCCTGTCCTCCGGGGGGATCATCTGAGGCGGCGGGATGGATCCTGCCGCTCCGCCGCTGCTACTGCCGCTCCTGCCGCTCACCGCCTCCTCCAACGACACGCGGGTCAATAATTTCACGTCCACGCCCGCGGCGGAGGAGGAGCAGAATAAAGAGTGGAACTTTGCTTTCAGGGGGGGTCTGGCCGTGACCTTGTCCCTCATCACTTTGGCCACCACCCTCTCCAACGCCTTCGTCATCGCCACCATCTACCAGTCCCGGAAGCTGCATACACCGGCCAACTTCCTGATCGCGTCCCTGGCCGTGACGGACCTGCTCGTGTCCATCCTGGTCATGCCCGTGAGCGCGCTCTACACGGTCAGCCAGACGTGGACGCTGGGTCAGGTGATGTGCGACATCTGGCTGTCCTCGGACATCACGTGCTGCACTGCCTCCATCCTGCACCTGTGCGTAATTGCGCTGGACCGCTACTGGGCCATCACGGACGCGGTGGAGTACTCCAAGAAGCGCACGCCGGCGCGGGCGGCAGGTATGGTGGTCACGGCCTGGGTCATCGCCATCTCCATCTCCCTGCCTCCTTTCTTCTGGCGCCAGGTGAAGGAGGAGGAGGAGGAGGTGACGAGCTGCAACGTTAACACGGACCACATCTTCTACACCGTCTACTCCACCTTTGGCGCCTTCTACATCCCCACGCTCATGCTCCTCGCGCTCTACGGAAGGATCTACGTGGAAGCCCGGAAGCGTATCCTGAAGCAGAGCAGCCGGAACAAGAAGCCCGGGAAAGGGAAGAGGTTGACCTCCGCGCACCTCATCACGGACTCCCCGGTGTCCGCTGCATCCACCGCGTCCCTCAACTACGGGACGACCACTAATGACGCGTCGTCCTCGTGCTGTGACACTACCTCCTCCTCGTGCGTCAAAGTCACGGTGTCCGGTGATGCGCTCCTGGAGAAAAAGCGCATTTCCGCAGCCCGCGAGCGCAAGGCCACCAAGACCCTGGGCATCATCCTGGGAGCTTACATCGTGTGTTGGCTGCCTTTCTTCATCTATACTCTGCTCGTGCCCGCGTGCGCGTCCTGCTTCCACGCGGAGCTGTTCGACATGTTCACGTGGCTGGGTTACCTCAACTCCCTCATCAACCCCATCATCTACACCATGTCCAACGAGGACTTTAAACAGGCCTTCCACAAACTCATACGGTTCCGCTGCTGCAGCGCGTGACACCGAGCTGCTGCTGATGATGATGATGCGCGCGCGCACGCGCACGTGTACTTTGCCCAGTTGTAGCTTTTCCTCTCTAACCCTTAAACACACTCAGCTGTTCTTCACTCGCATCCTTCATCTTCTGCTTTTTTCACTTTTGGTCTCACCCTCAGGGTTTGTCAAAGCTGAGGCCCGTGGACCAAACAGGGCCGCTGAGGAGTCCCGTCAATGTTAAGGATCCAAAACCAACCCCCAAAGGATCCACAACCAACCCCCAAAGGATCCAAAACTAGCCCCCAAAAGATCCACAACCAACCCCCAAAGGATCCACAACCAACTCCCAAAGGATCCAAAACCAACCCCCAAAGGATCCAAAACCAACCCCCAAAGGATCCAAAACCAACCCCCAAAGGATCCAAAACCAACCCCCAAAGGATCCAAAACTAGCCCCCAAAGGATCCACAACCAACTCCCAAAGGATCCAAAACTAGCCCCCAAAGGATCCAAAACTAGCCCCCAAAAGATCCACAACCAACCCCCAAAGGATCCACAACCAACCCCCAAAGGATCCACAACCAACCCCCAAAGGATCCAAAACCAACCCCCAAAGGATCCACAACTAGCCCCCAAAGGATCCAGTGTGGCTCATAGGATCAATTTCTGAAATAAAAAAAAGATATCAGTGTAGATGATCAAATCTGATCCACATTTAGCCCAGGTGGATCTATAATGGATCAAGTGGTTCTACAGTAGATCATGTGGATCTATAGTAGACCGAGTGGATCATTTGGATCTATAGTAGACAAAGTATATCTACAGTGGATCTAAAGTAGATCAGGTGGATCTAGGTCTACAGTGGATCAGGTGGGTCTATAGTAGATCAGGTGGATCTACCATAGATCGTGTGGATCTACAGTAGATCAGGTCAGTAAATATTCTCGTAAAAACAAATCTCTTCTTTCCAGCAGAAATCATTTTTATTTCATTATGAATCTTTTTTTAAATAACATTTTCATCTTATTTTCATAAAAATTTTTATAATTAATTTTACATTTTTTTAATCAAATTTTCTTGTTTATGTTGTTTTAATTTTTTATTGACTTTTTAAAAATGTATTTTCAACTTGAACACTTTTATTATCTCCTTTTGTTTAACTATCATTTGTTTTAACTTCAGATTTATTTATTATATTTGTTATAAAACTGTCGCCTCAGTTTTATTTTAGTGTTTTTTGTTTAGAGCAAATGTTTTTTTTTTGTTTTTTTATCTGATCATTTTTGCTGTTTTTTTGGGGTTTGTACAGTTTTTGCTTCTGTTTAGTTTCTGTTATTTTAGTTGATCATGTTTCACTTGTGTTTCATTAGTTTTATGTGTTTGTGTTTTCCATGTTGTTGTTTATGTTGTCTGTCTGCAGTGTGTTGTCCAGGCGTGACCTTTGACCCTGTGGACACCATAATTATTTCATCATTCATTCGTTTGCATTTTTTAAAAATTATTCTGTCCAGTTCAAGGACCAGGTCCAGTTCAAGGACCAGGTCCAGTTCAAGGACCAGGTCCAGTTCAAGGACCAGGTCCAGTTCAAGTCCTATTGAGTCTGCTGTGATTGAAAGGGAAGTCTGCCCTTTGACCTCTAATTTGACCCTCCTCCTCTGTCACAGCTGAGTAGACTGCACCTCCTCCTTCATCACAGCTGAGTAGACTGCACCTCCTCTGTCACAGCTGAGTAGACTGCACCTCCTCTGTCACAGCTGAGTAGACTGCACCTCCTCCTTCATCACAGCTGAGTAGACTGCACCTCCTCTGTCACAGCTGAGTAGACTGCACCTCCTCCTTCATCACAGCTGAGAAGACTGCACCTCCTCTGTCACAGCTGAGTAGACTGGACCTCCTCCTTCATCACAGCTGAGTAGACTGCACCTCCTCTGTCACAGCTGAGTAGACTGCACCTCCTCCTTCATCACAGCTGAGTAGACTGCACCTCCTCTGTCACAGCTGAGTAGACTGCACCTCCTCCTTCATCACAGCTGAGTAGACTGCACCTCCTCTGTCACAGCTGAATGGACTCCACCTCCTCCTCTGTCACAGCTGAGTAGACTGCACCTCCTCCTTCATCACAGCTGAGTAGACTGCACCTCCTCCTCCGTCACAGCTGAGTGGACTCCACCTCCTCCTCCGTCACAGCTGAGTAGACTGCACCTCCTCCTCCAGCTCATTCTTCTTCTGTTCCCTTCATCTGTTCTTCTGTGGATTGTTCATTCGTTCGCTTGATTGTCTTGGAGAAAAGCCCATGGCCCCCCCCAGTGGTGCAGGGCCCCTCCTCTCATAGGTGCTGCCCTGGACTGCAGCCTACAGACTTTGTCATATGAGTTCCACTGTCAACTTGTGTGTTGGCTTGAAGCACAAACAGCTCAGACTAAATCTACCATGAACCCCAGGGGCAAAAAAACAAACAACAACCTCTGCATTGTTTTTTTGTTTTTGTTTTTTTAATTTTCATGTTTGTGACTCAATAAGGTGAAACACTGGTGCCTAAAAAAGTTTGGTTTGTCAGACGTGCCTGGTCATAGACAGATAAAACAGACTGATGTCGTATGTCACGTCAGGTTTGATGGTGTTTTGTTCATTTTTCAGGTGTTATTTAAAGATATTTGATGGTGTCAGTTTACACCATGGCCCAAACACACACACAAACAGAACACTCCGTTCTCCAACAATCTGGTGATAATATATAAATCACAATAATAATAATAATAATAAACTATACTTCCATCCATCAGTTGAAGTAAATGTCAGCGTGTGTTTGTCTCTTGTCGCTGTTCACTTCATATGTGAATCTGTTTGTTACTGTTTGTGGACTGAGTCACTTCTATTAAAGCTCCTCCCATTTTATGTTAAAGCTCCTCCCATTTTCTGTGAGTCATGGTCTTTCCCTGTTGCCATGGAAACCAGCCTGTAGTTCCACACGCAGACACACAGAGCTGACTGGAGTAAAGTCTGTCTGAATGTTAAACCATGCCTCTGAACTCCTGTGATTTTTGGTAAAAGTGTAAATAATTGTTGAAAACAAAGTTGATGATGAGTGACAGGAGGGTGTGAGGAACAAGTACATGTACTTTTTATGTGTGTACTGTGAAAAATAAGTGAGTTAGAACAATTTGAAAAACACTGAACTCAACATGAGACAGAAATGATTTTTCCAATAGAAGTCTATTGACAGAAATCCCTGACATCATCCCAAACAGGTTCCTGTCATTTCACTTTAAAAAGAGCTAGATCTTCAAACCCTGGTTTGTTTGAATTCTCACAACCATGGCAACATTTGTGGAAAAGATTGTTTGTCTACTATTTATGGTTTTGCCGTGAGGACGAGTTATTGAGACATTTTTCAGCTTAATTTTTTCTTCTCTCGTGCTCTAGCGATGACATCACCCACTGATAAAAAGTCCGATTTTGGTCTTTTCAGGGTGGATTTACTGAGTTCTCTATCGACAACCGTAAATCACACCCTCATGACAATCACATCCTAAAGACACCACAAAAATGACTGTGTTTGAAAGTTTAAATGAAGTCTGTGCCACAAAGTATGAAGAAGCACGAGTGTTTTTGTCTGTCCCATTAAGAATGAATGGGGTTTTATTTGGTATAATAATGCGAAATCTGTACGATATATCGGAATTATGAGACCACATGTTTAATCTCTGGGACAATACGAAGAATTTTTGTCATTTACTACAAAATGCTACAATGTATAATTTGGGAGTTATAGCCACGTAAACATGACCCAATTAATTTCAGATGCATATTTTTGACAGGTTTTTTTGGCATTTTATATGAAATTCGTGCATCACAATGTCTGTTTTTTGTATAAGAATAAATACGACGAACAATATACATGCAGAGAATTATGAGATAAAAAGTCAAAACTATGGGATAATATATATATATATATATATATATATATATATATATATATATATATATATATATATATATATATATATATATATATATATATATATATATATATATATAAATATAATGTCACACTAATGTCATTCTTCCAGTGATTTTCCCTCTGAAAATTTTCATACTGTCAAATCTGTTTAGTTTGGAAAAAAAACAGTCTATATAAAGTACATATATTTATATAAATGTAAAGAGTATAAAGTACATATATTTATATAAATGTAAAGAGTATAAAGTACATATATTTATATAAATGTAAAGAATATAAAGTACATATATTTATATAAATGTAAAGAGTATAAAGTACATATATTTATATAAATGTAAAGAGTATAAAGTACATATATTTATATAAATGTAAAGAGTATAAAGTACCTATATTTATATAAATGTAAAGAGTATAAAGTACATATATTTATATAAATGTAAAGAGTATAAAGTACATATATTTATATAAATGTAAAGAGTATAAAGTACATATATTTATATAAATGTAAAGAGTATAAAATACATATATTTATATAAATGTAAAGAGTATAAAATACATATATTTATATAAATGTAAAGAGTATAAAATAAAAAGCTGCCAGAAAAATAAATACTCAAATAAAGTATAGATACCTAAAAAATCTACTTAAGTACAGTAATGAAGTACTTTTACTGCGTTACTTTCCACCCCTGGATAAGACTAGGTTCCTAAAGTTGGGACAGGGGACATTTTTTCTCCGGTCAAACTTTTCTCAACTTCTGAGACGATGCATGTTTTAAAATGTTGTGAAATGTCAGAAGATTCTGATCCGAATCAACGTCTGCAAATGTCAGCGTGTGCCTGTGGAGGAAGAAGAACATCCCAAAAGCACAAATGTGCACCTGCAGCCGCTCACAATAATAATGAGGAGCAGAGGGAGGCGGGACCTGTGGGAACTCTGTCCTCTCATTGGACCATGAGGTGACCTTTAACACTAGAGCCACCGGCGACGACTGAGCGGAAAAAGTCTGGTTCTGTTCACGTCGAGGAGACGCAGAAGTTTCCCAAAGTGAAGAGTTGAAACATTAGAGAAGGTGACGTTTCCATTCACCTTCAAACTGCACAAAAAATACTTTTACTTTAAATGTTGTTCTATGGATAAAACAACCATTTTTTTCCAAGTTTGTTTTTTCAGTGAATACTTTGAGCACTTTACAAGAGGTGTTTTTTCACAGCGAGCGCACACTGATCTCATTAAATCCTCTTTCATATTTCACATCACTTCTTATTTCATTGAATATTAGTTCACATTTTCATCCTTTCATTTCTTATTCAACGACATTTGATCATGTATCGATGTACGTCATTCAATTCAATTCAATTCAATTTTATTTATAAAGCCCTAAATTACAACAACGTCATCTCAGAGGGCTTTACAAAAACATAATCAACTACAGAAATACATGAAAAGTCCCAGGCATCCCCTGTCCTTAGACCCTCCCCCTGTCCTTAGACCCTCCTTCTCGGCAAGAAAAAACTTCCAAACCCAGTGGGAAAAAGAAGAAATCTTGAGGAGAACCACATTGAAGGAGAGATCCACTCCCATGGACGGACAGACTGTAGATGAACGTCCATGTATGAATGCAGGAAGGGGGGGCTGGTCCAGACAGGCAGGGGCGGTGGTCCGGGGTCACAGGTCAGCACAGGCGAGACACTGCAGATCCTGTCGTCCATGGCTCCCGTGCAGACACTGTCAGGAGAGCCACCACTCCCCCCAGGGGGGGGGGGGAAGGGGACACCAGGTGACTAGTCATGAACAGACTTGGTATGAAAGATATGTTATAAAAATGACAGAAACAGGTGTGAGAGAGAGAAAGAGAAGAAAGAACTCAGTGTCTGTACTTCCCCCAGCATTCTCACTCCTAGGGCAGCCTAGACTGAACTGTGACTCATACATCATGTATACATGATATATGAGTCACATCATTTTTAACTAACCTGACCATAGTGTTTCTCAAACAGGAATGTTTTAAGCCTAATTTTAAATGTAGAGACTGTTTCTGCGTCTTTAATATTAAAGGGAAAATGATTCCATAAGACAGGGGCCTGATAACTAAAGGCTCTAGCTCCTACTGTACTTTTAGAAACCCTAGGAACTTTCAGTAAACCTGCATTCTGAGAACGAAGGGTTCTATTGGGTTGGTACGGAACCAGATCATCTTTAAGATAAGAGGGGCCCATACCATTAACCCCTGACCTCTGACCCCTAACCCTAACCCATACCATTAATGGTTTTATATGTAAGGAGGAGGATTTTAAATTTAATTCTAGACTCAACTGGAAGCCAGTGAAGGGTTTGGAGCACAGGGGTGATAGGGTTAGGGGTCAGGGGTCAGGGTTTGGAGCACAGGGGTGATAGGGTTAGGGGTCAGGGGTCAGGGTTTGGAGCACAGGGGTGATGTGTTCTCTTCTATTTGATCCTGTTAATAATCTTGCTGCTGCATTTTGAACCAGTTGAAGCTTTTTAGGGAATATTTAGGACACGCTACAAGTAAGGAGTTACAATAATCTAATCGTGATGTAACAAATGCATGAATTAATTTTTCTGCAGTCATTTTAGACAGAATATTCCTAATTTTGGCTAATGTTGCGCAGGTGAAAGAAGGCTGTTCTGCAAGTTTGGTTAATGTGCATTTTGAATGAAAGATCTGGATCAAATAAAACTCCTAAATTTTTAACTGTGGCACTGGGTGTTACACTTAAGTTGTCCAGAGTAACTATCTGGTTAGTTAGGGAGTCTCTCGCATCTTTAGGACCAATTATAACGACTTCAGTTTTTTCAGGGTTCAGTAAAAGATAATTGTCACTCATCCAAGTCTTTATGTCTTGTACACAAGTACTTAGTTTATCTATTTGTCTGGTCTGATCAGGTTTAATCGATAAATATAGCTGTGTGTCATCCGCGTAACAATGAAAATTAATGCCATGATTTGTAATGATGTTACCTAAAGGGAGCATATATAGTGTAAACAAAATAGGCCCAACGACTGACCCTTGAGGAACGCCATAATTAACTCTGGAGGACTGCGATGATTGTTTGTTGATGTGAACAAATTGGTAGCGATTAGATAAATATGATTTAAACCAGCAGAGGGCTGCTCCTCTAATACCTATATCACATTCTAATCTGTGCACTAAGATACTGTGGTCAATGGTGTCAAAGGCTGCACTAAGGTCTAATAACACCAGGACCCATATTAGTCCGATGTCAGCGGCTAATAATAAGTCATTAGTAACTTTAACTAATGCTGTTTCAGTGCTATGATGGGCACGAAAGCCAGACTGAAACTGTTCAAATAAACTATTATCCTGCAGGAATTGGCACAGCTGTTTAACTATTACTCGTTCTAAAACCTTTGACAGGAAGGGCAAATTAGATATAGGCCTATAATTGGCTAAAATGTCAGGATCTAAGGTAGTTTTTTTCAGAATTGGTTTAATAACAGCATATTTAAATGACTGTGGCACATATCCAGTAATTAATGAAGTGTTAATTATATTTAGGACAGTGTTAATAATTAGGGGCAGAATCTCTTTAAAGAGTTTAGTTGTAATTGGATCTAAGAGGCAGGTGATGATTTGGAAGACATGATAATAGATATGACATCAGTTTGGTCTACAGTGGTGAAATTATTTAGTGTTACAGAGGGATTTATAAAAAGGCCTAGGTTTGAAACCACTGCTTTTTCTGATCTAATATTTGGGAGAAATGTGTCTATTTTGTCTCTAATAGTTGATATTTTATTGTTAAAGAACTGCAGGAAATCATCAGAATGGAGCGTGGATGGAATAACTGGTTCCACGGAGGTGTGTCTGTTTGTCAGTTTGGCTACAGTACTGAACAGGAATCTAGGATTATTCTTGTTTTCTTCTATTATGGATGAGTAATATCTAGTTTTGGCTGTACGCAAAGATGGATTATACTTTATTAAGATATTTTTACAGCCATTGAGAGAATCTTCTAAGTTGGATCGCCTCCATTGCCTCTAATTTACATGTTTTAATAAATAAAACCTCCACTAGGTGTCATCCTAAAAAAGTGAACAAGCCAAAAAAATGAAATTTTAACTAGATAAAAACTCTAAAAAAACAACCAATACACAAGTTAAAAACAAGTAAATGAGAAGAAAATGACTAACACACGGTAAAAAAGTAAAAACAAAGTAAAAATTTCATACCTACCAAATATCCATAAAATACATAAAAACTCTGCAATAAAAAACTACAATAAAAATCAGAGGAAAACACTAAAATCAAGGTCATCATTCAAACCTGGGTATTTTGTAGCCCGTAGTTTGTCTATCCAAAAGGTCTCTCTCTGATTTAGTGCTCTCTGTCTATCACCCAACCTGAGGGTTAAAGGGATGTGATCAATACCCACAACCTGTAAAGATGTTGGATCATTATTGTGGTGTTCACTGTAATGTTTTGCCATGGGATATTTTAAATTGCCGGTCCGAATTGCGTATTTGTGTTCCGCCAGTCTGTCTTGTAAACGTCTTTTGGTTCTACCTACGTAGAACACATTACAACTGGGGCATTCCAACCTATAAATGACAAAAGTTGTTTTACAGTTAATAAAATGATTAATCTTATACTGCTTCAGAGAGACTGAATCTTGGAAACTAAGGGCTTGTAAAACATTAGGACAGTGATTGCAATGATGACATTTAAAACACCCAATAGGCAAACTGGTTTGTGACAAGTCTGGTTTCAGGTGGCTGTGGACAAGTTTGTCATGCAAGGTAGGGCTTCTTCTAAAAGTTACTAGAGGAGGGTCAGGAAAGATGGGTCTTAATGCTTCATCACTCTGGATGATACCCCAATTCTTAGTAATAATCTGTTTAATTTGATGAGCCTCTGTACTGTATCTTGTGACAAATATTAATCTATCCTTAGGTACTACTGCTGTCTTTCTTCTCAATAAAGATGCTCTGTCCATGTGTTTAGCCTGTATACAGGCTTTTTGAAGGGAGGTGTTTTTATAACCACGATCTACAAACCTACACATCATTTTTTGAGCATCCCTTTCAAATACCTCATCTTGGTCACAGATACGCCTCACTCTTTGAAGCTGTCCATAAGGTACATTGTCTTTAAGCCAGGTAGGATGGAAACTTCTCACATGTAAAATAGTATTCCTATCAGTTGGTTTCCTGTATATAGATGTATGTAAACCACCTTGTTCATCTTTAGAGATGGTAAGGTCTAGAAAATTAATTTTTTCTTTACTGTACTCCAATGACAGCCTAATGTTTGGATTGATACTATTAAGGAATGCATGAAATTCCATTAATTGAGTTTCTGAACCTGACCACAAAAGACAAAGATCATCAATATAACGCCCATACCATACTATGTGCTTTAAAAACACATTTTGGTCACTATTTAAAACAACATCTTCCTCCCATTTGCCCAAGAACAGACCAGCATATGAAGGACTAAAACATGCGCCCATAGCACATCCTTTGGTCTGTTTGAAGACCTTATCCTGGAAAATAAAGACGTTATTGTTCAGGGTCCATTCTGTCAGGGAAAGTAAGAAATCAGTTGGTGGCATTTCAGTTACAGGACGTGTACTTAAAAAGTGTGAGAGAGCATCCAGACCTTGTTGATGTACAACGTTGGTATACAATGCTTCCACATCCATTGTCACAAGAAAGGTATCACAGTCAATATTCTGCAGTTCCTCCAGTTTGTTTAAAACATCTGTTGTGTCATCCAAAGTAACACTGGGTCTTTCATGAGTTTCATCATTGTATGTTTTCAAGTACATGTATATATGTATATTTATATATGCACATGTTAATGCATATATGCATATATTTATTTTATACAGTTATGAGCATGGTCTGAGGTCTATCCATCTTGTTTACTGTCTTATTATTTGACTTATTTCTATCTGTTTTCTTGCCTATTTTGTTCAGTTTGACCCATTTTTCTGTTATTTTGTTACATGTCCATCTGTTAATCTGACATTTTTTCATGGTCTCTCCATTTATATAGAAAGTAAATGTGAAGTAAAATTTGGTAGGTGTGTATCTTAGGGCCTAAAGCAGGGTTTGCAAATAGGCGGCCCGTGGGCCACTTCCGGCCCACGAGAGGACACAGACTGGCCCACACCAACTTGTGAGCAAAAAGATTCTTTTTTTTAAATATTGTAACGGTGCGACATTAGCATACATGTAAAGAGTGTCCCGGTGTCTCTCCCTTTGAGCCCTGGACCTGCTGGGTCTGTGTGCTCTCCCGGGGTCTTGGGGGTGTTGGCGGCTGATCTCTTCTAGGGTGCCCTGGCTGGCCCTGGGGCTTGGAGTGGGTCGGCCCTCCAGTCGTCCCCCTGTCCCTTCCTGCTCTGCTTCCCTCCTCCTCCTTCCTCTCCTGCCTGGCCGCTCGTCCTCGTCCCTCTCCCTCCCCTGAGGTGGCTGGGGGCCCTCCGCTGCCGGGGGGGCTGGGGTGGGGGCCGGGTGGTCTCTCTGGGGGGTGGCTCTGGCTAGTCCGGGCACAGGCCTCGGCACTTGCCTGTGGGCCGCCACTGGAGATTAGCTTCTGCTGGCTGGGGGCTTCTGTCAGGGCCTAGGGGCTGTCCAGGGGAGTGGTGGGGTGGGGGTGGTTTCGGTGGTGCTGCGGGGTGGGCGCCCTGCAACCCCAGAGACATGCCGGCTCTGGGGTTGGCGTGGGGGCTCGTGGCCCTCACTTCCGGGTAGTGCGGTCTGGCCCTCCCTTCGGGGCAGGGTGTTGCATGCGGCTGGCCCGTGGTGGGACTGCGGTGTCTGCCGGGGCGCTGGTCTAGCGCTGCAACTCCTGGGAGTTTTGGTGCTGGCTGGGCCGGTCTGGTTCGGGTGGGCCCACCTTGGCCTCTGGCCTCGGGGCTCTGGGGGCCCTCTGCATCAGTACCGGTGGTCTCACTACCTTTCTCCCCCGCTGCTCTGTCCTAATGGGCCGGACCCACACCAGACTGCCTCTTACTGCGCACTTCACACACTTCACACCTCACTGTATATAGGTACCCTTAGGCACATATAGGGACACAACAGTTAGGGCCTCGAGAGCAGGTGGGGGCGGGAGGGATGGGCTCTGTGGTGGGGCAGATGGCAGGGCTCTACAGCCTTGTCTCTTCCCCATCACCCCCCCGCTTGCCTCCCCTGCTCTCTAATTTCTTTTTAATGCACCACACACATTCACACCTTAGGAGTAGGTCTGGGATGGCTCGGGGAACTTGTGCCAGGGTAGGCTGCAGAGTAGCCATCCTCTGTGGTCCTCTGGCCTGCCCCTGGATGCCTCACCCAGCCTCTCCACTTTTAATGCACCACATGACATTCAGGGTTACACTATCACGGTGCAGGGATAATGTCTCCAATCAGGGATCTGGAGATATATTAATAGGGAGTAATGGGGGGGGGGTTTCACTAATATGGCCTCGCTGGTGGGACCCGGCCCCCTTGTGGCTATGGGGTTGTGGGGGTGGACTACCATCCGTGTTGCTGTGTCTGGGGGTCCCCGGGACCTGGGGGCTGTGGTCAGGGGGGGGTTCTGCTGCTTCCCCATGGGGTCCAAGCTGGTGCAATGGGTCTTGGGGGGCTGCGGGGGCTGGATTGGCCGTTCTGGTGGCCGCTGTGGCTGTATTGTGGGCTGGTGGCGTGTGGTGGCTCTGTCCTGGTGGGGTGTTGGGGCGCATTGCGGGGGGGAGGGGGCCGTGGGTGTACTGCGCTCGCCCGGGGCCGGTGCGGCAGGTGCCTCCCTGTTGGTGTCACCATGCCCCACCACACTGTCCATTTTTGCCCTCTGGGCTCACATCGGTTCTCGGCCCCATTGTCCTCTGACCGGCTCCCAGTGGTGGCCTGCCTTGTGATGTGCTGGGTGCCGCCCCTTCGGTGGGCCGCTCGGCTCCTGTGTCTGGCTTCCTGGCTGTGTGGGGCCGTTGGCCCCCTTGGGGGAGGGTGTGGGTGTGGGGTCGGGCAGGTTGGGTGGGGGGATGGGGGGTTTGGTGGGGGCTGGGGTGGGGGGGATGAGGTTGGGGTGGGGGGTGGGTCTTCGTGCCCCGGGCCGTCTGGGTCGGCCTTGGTGTGCTGGGGGGGTTTGTAGCTGCTCCCTCTTGTTACCCGGGTTTGCGTCGTTCACGGTGGCCCCGGTGGCTCTCTGGGGGCGGCACCCTGTAGCTCCTATGGCCCGGGATGGGGGGTGCCCTGTTAGCTTGGCCCTGCCTTGGCGTGACTGCTGTTCTGGGCTTCGGGGTCCTTCACACTTGCATGTTTGATCGGGTCTTGCCAGCTACTGCTGAGTCCCATTTCAGTGAATGATGGGACCCCCCAGAATGTGCTGAGAATCTCTCTAGAATTTCTACCCTAAACTCATTCTCTTCTTGCACTGGTGTCCTCTTCTGGCCTGTTCTGTTCTATTCTATTGCATTCTATTTTACACTATCAAGTCATCCACATCTATGATGTTCAGTACCGTTTTTGTTTAATTATTCATTTATCGAATCTCTTTTTCTTTTGTGCTGTTTTGGTTTTCTTCTTTTTTTTCGATTTATTTATTTTTATTGATGGACAGTTAATAGTTGGGAATAACACACCACCTTACAATCTTTTAACTGCAATAACACCGCCTGTTAATTTCAGGGAGGACCGGTGATGGTCACACACATGCACTAAATATTAAAATATTTGGCTGCAAGACTAAAAAATGCATTGATGTCAAACAATATTGACTCTGTGGAGTTAAACAATGAGAACAAATGCAGACAAAAAGCATACATATAAAGAGTATAAAGTACTTATATTTATATAAATACAAAGAGTATAAAGTACATATATTTATATAAATATAAAGAGTATAAAGTACATATATTTATATAAATGTAAAGAGTATAAAGTACATATATTTATATAAATGTAAAGAATATAAAGTACATATATTTATATAAATGTAAAGAATATAAAGTACATATATTTATATAAATGTAAAGAGTATAAAGTACATATATTTATATAAATGTAAAGAATATAAAGTACAAATATCTATATAAAAATCTCAGGAGTAAAGTAAAAAGTTGTCAGAAAGCTAAAGTATCAATACCTAAAAAAGTACTTTTACTGAGTTACGTTCCACCTGTGTTCTTAAACACAGGCAAAAGACTTTGGCGTGTACAGTTCTTCATCATCATCATCATCATCATCATCATCATCATGTGACTCAAATATGTCAGTGTTTCATATAAAAACCAGCATCATTTCATTCATCTGATGTAAAAACACATTTAAGGTAAAAAAGGCTGAATCTGGTTTAAAACAGCTCATGTGTTCTTTGTTTAAATGTGATAGAAGTCTGAATAAATGCATTTTCCAGTGGGTTAATGAATGTGCTGTTGAGTGTGGATGAGGATATTTGGAGGACTGAGGTGTTAAAGGGGGGGGGGTTTGATGTTCAAAACTAAACAAAAATGTGTCACATTCATCCTAAAATAACAGAGTGTGAAAACCAACCACCAGGCGGAACGTTTGTGTTGTTTGTTTGTCTGTAGGATGAAGCCCCGCCCACTAACAAACAGTTAAAGGCTGTTGTTAAAAGTGACAAACATGAATAAAAAGCTGTGACATCATCGTCCCATCGTCGTCGGTTTCCCTGGACGGAGACGCTGACATTTCTTTGATCGCGGTTGGAAATCTGCTGTGGTATTTGGTGTCACAGATGTAAACGGGAGGGGACGGTAGGGGGGTGGGGGTGAATGTTGGAGGGAGGGGGGGCATTAGTCAGAGGCAGAAAAATCAATGTTTCCATTTAATGTTAGTTAATTAATCAGCAAACTGTCGGACCACCTCCTGTGGACGCACCAAAAACACATTTTTTAAAATGAGGACACGCTGCTGGTGAAGACAGAGGGGTGAGGGGTGGGCTGTGTCATATGTAGAGGGTGGGCTGTGTCATATGTAGAGGGTGGGCTGTGTCATATGTGGAGGGTGGGCTGTGTCATATGTAGAGGGTGGGCTGTGTCATATGTAGAGGGTGGGCTGTGTCATATGTAGAGGGTGGGCTGTGTCATATGTAGAGGGTGGGCTGTGTCATATGTAGAGGGTTTGACACAGTGTTTAGGTGAAGTGTTTTTATTTGAGTGGTTGTTGGTGGTTTATTGTAGAAAACATGAACCAGTTCTGGCAGGTGAAGGAGTGTGAGTGCAGAACATGTTTATGTCGAAAACACAAACTCTAATGACTAATGGGGACGTTACTGCACTAAAGGGTCAGGAGTTAGAACTTTTGTTTATCTGTTGATGAAGGAATTAAAGACAACAACTGGACAAGTGGACAACTGGCATACTGTTGGTCTAGTGTTGGTCTAGTGTTGGCCTAGTTTTGGTGTATTGTTGGCCTAGTGTTGGTCTAGTGTTGGTCTAGTGTTGGTCTAGTATTGGCCTAGTGTTGGCCTAGTGTTGGCCTAGTGTTGGTCTAGTGTTGGTCTAGTATTGGCCTCGTGTTGGCTTAGTGTTGGTCTAGTGTTGGCTTAGTGTTGGTCTAGTGTTGGTCTAGTGTTGGTCTAGTATTGGCCTAGTGTTGGCCTAGTGTTGGTCTAGTGTTGGCCTAGTGTTGGTCTAGTGTTGGTCTAGTATTGGTCTAGTATTGGCCTAGTGTTGGCCTAGTGTTGGCTTAGTGTTGGCCTAGTGTTGGTCTAGTTTTGGTCTAGTGTTGGCTTAGTGTTGGTCTAGTGTTGGTCTACCTTTGGTCGAGTGTTGGCCTAGTTTTGGTGTATTATTGGCCTAGTGTTGGACTACTGTTGGTATAGTGTTGGCCTAGTGCTGGTTTACTGTTGGTTTACTGTTGGTCTACTGTTGGACTACTGTTGGTTTACTGTTGGTCTAGTGTTGGTCTAGTGTTGGTCTAGTGTTGGTTTAGTGTTGGTCTAGTGTTGGCCTACTGTTGGCCTACTGTTGGTCTTGTGGTGGTCTAGTGTTGGTCTACTGTTGGTTTAGTGTTGGTCTACTGTTGGCCTACTGTTGGCCTACTGTTGGTCTTGTGTTGGTCTAGTGTTGGTCTAGTGTTGACCTAGTGTTGGTCTAGTGTTGGCCTACTGTTGGTCTAGTGTTGGTCTAGTGTTGGTTTAGTGTTGGTCTAGTGTTGGTTTAGTGTTGGTCTAGTGTTAGCCAGGTGTTGGTCCAGTGTTGGCCTACTTTTGGTCTAGTGTTGGTCTAGTGTTGACCTAGTGTTGGCCTACTGTTGGTCTAGTGTTGACCTACTGTTGGTCTAGTGTTGGCCTACTGTTGGTCTAGTGTTGGTCTAGTGTTGACCTAGTGTTGGCCTACTGTTGGTCTAGTGTTGGTCTAGTATTGGCCTAGTGTTGGCCTAGTGTTGGTCTAGTGTTGGCCTAGTGTTGGTCTAGTGTTGGCTTAGTGTTGGCCTAGTGTTGGTCTAGTGTTGGCCTACTGTTGGTCTTGTGTTGGTCTAGTGTTGGTCTACTGTTGGTTTAGTGTTGGTCTAGTGTTGGCCTACTGTTGGCCTACTGTTGGTCTAGTGTTGACCTAGTGTTGGTTTAGTGTTGGTCTAGTGTTAGCCAGGTGTTGGTCCAGTGTTGGCCTACTTTTGGTCTAGTGTTGGTCTAGTGTTGGTTTAGTGTTGGTCTAGTGTTGGCCTACTGTTGGCCTACTGTTGGTCTAGTGTTGGTCTAGTGTTGGTTTAGTGTTGGTCTAGTGTTGGTTTAGTGTTGGTCTAGTGTTAGCCAGGTGTTGGTCCAGTGTTGGCCTACTTTTGGTCTAGTGTTGGTCTAGTGTTGACCTAGTGTTGGCCTACTGTTGGTCTAGTGTTGACCTCCTGTTGGTCTAGTGTTGGCCTACTGTTGGTCTAGTGTTGGTCTAGTGTTGACCTAGTGTTGGCCTACTGTTGGTCTAGTGTTGGTCTAGTGTTGGTCTAGTATTGGCCTAGTGTTGGCCTAGTGTTGGTCTAGTGTTGGCCTAGTGTTGGTCTAGTGTTGGTCTAGTATTGGCCTAGTGTTGGCCTAGTGTTGGCCTAGTGTTGGCTTAGTGTTGGCCTAGTGTTGGTCTAGTGTTGGCTTAGTGTTGGTCTAGTGTTGGCTTAGTGTTGGTCTAGTGTTGGTCTACTTTTGGTCTAGTGTTGGCCTAGCTTTGGTGTATTATTGGCCTAGTGTTGGACTACTGTTGGTATAGTGTTGGCCTAGGGTTGGTTTACTGTTGGTCTACTGTTGGTCTACTGTTGGCCTACTGTTGGTTTACTGTTGGTCTAGCGTTGGTCTAGTGTTGGTCTACTGTTGGTTTAGTGTTGGTCTAGTGTTGGCCTACTGTTGGCCTACTGTTGGTCTTGTGTTGGTCTAGTGTTGGTATACTGTTGGTTTAGTGTTGGTCTAGTGTTGGCCTACTGTTGGCCTACTGTTGGTCTAGTGTTGACCTAGTGTTGGTCTAGTGTTGACCTAGTGTTGGTCCAGTGTTGGCCTACTGTTGGTCTAGTGTTGGTCTAGTGTTGGTCTAGTATTGGCCTAGTTTTGGTGTATTGTTGGCCTAGTGTTGGTCTAGTGTTGGTCTAGTATTGGCCTAGTGTTGGTCTAGTGTTGGCTTAGTTTTGGTCTAGTGTTGGTCTAGTATTTGCCTAGTGTTGGCCTAGTGTTGGTCTAGTATTGGCTTAGTGTTGGTCTAGTGTTGGTTTAGTGTTGGTCTAGTGTTAGCCAGGTGTTGGTCCAGTGTTGGCCTACTGTTGGTCTAGTGTTGGTCTAGTGTTGACCTAGTGTTGGCCTACTGTTGGTCTAGTGTTGGTCTAGTGTTGGTCTAGTATTGGCCTAGTGTTGGTCTAGTGTTGGTCTAGTATTGGCCTAGTGTTGGCCTAGTGTTGGTCTAGTGTTGGCTTAGTGTTGGTCTAGTGTTGGCCTAGGGTGCCACATTGAACAGAACTGACCTGGGCTTTAGCAGGTTTGGCCTCGTCGGGGACTATTTTTCAATAGTAACTCGTGGTCAGTACATTATCCTGCTTATTCTACAGTTATTCCAGTTTATTCCTGCTACTGCTGTAACAGACTGGATAAAACAGCTGTTATAACAAAGACAATATTTACTTTCAAAGTGACCGAAGTACCTGCGGAGTGATACGCTACCGTCAATCTGAAGTTACAAAACTGGCAGCAGACGGTTATCTAAAAAAATCTGCCCACTGAAGGCTGGGAACATCCATTCACAGTGAACGGGAGCTGTCAGAACGTTCTAGATCAGGGGCCTCAAACTCATTTTCTTCAGGGGCCACATTCAGCCTGATTTGAGTAAAATGAAAATATAACAACCTATAAATAATGACACATTTTTGTCATTTTAGTTCAAAAAAACCTTACTCTATTATGAAAATATTTTTAGAAATTATCCAAATGCAAAAAACATAAATATCATAAGGAAAATAGGGGCAATTTTAACAATATTTCAACTCAATTGATCATTTATCCATGCATTTTATTATGGATCAGTTCTAAAAGACACTAAACCTTTTGGAACAGAAGCAGAAAATGCTAAAAAAAAATCTCTAATTTTCTTTGTCTATTTCAGGTTGTTCACATTTGTTCAGCTTCACATTTTATTGTTACAGTTTGTAAATGTAAACATTTTCAGAATTTAATACTTTTTACAGTCAAACAATGACAAAAAATTTGAAGTTGTCATCATTTATAGCAAAGAAAAAAACCTGACAAGAACATATGGAGTCATTGAATAAGTTATTAAGCTCTTCATTCCAACGGGCCGCATCGGAACCGTTGGCGGGTCGCATGTTTGAGACCCCTGCTCTAGAGGGACGTAGAATATAATAATAATAATAATAATAATAATTATAACAATAATAATATGTTTGTTCTTTTCACTAACTCTTCAGTTTGGTTCAGAATATGTCGACACATTTTCCACCTGAACACAGTCTGTGTTTTTGTTTAAACTTCACATATCAGCGTCTGTTGGAAAAGAATGGGACGGTCTGTCTGATGGCTGTTTCCATGGTGTGATGGTGGATAAACCATAGTAACCATGGTAACCATAGCAGAGTCTGCTGCAAAAACTGATCCTGCAGACGCTGAACAAACACTGACTGGAATTCAGATGAAGACTGAGGCCTGGGCGTGGGGGAGGGGGGAGGGGGGGAGGGGGGGAGGGGGCAAATATTCATCTGCGTTCACTCAGTTTAACAAATGATTTATACTTTTAATCATATTAATCACACACTTCATTTGGATTCATTTCCATTAATCATGATTAAATATTCATTTTTGATCCATATTTCATTTTATTTTCAATGAACAAAAAGAATGAAGGAAAAAAGGAAATTCAACTGCATTCAACACAATATTTAACTGGTTTGTAGGTGAGTTTTTTAGGTGGTTTTTAGGTGAGTTTGTAGGTGAGTTTTTAGGTGAGTTTGTAGGTGGTTTATAGGTGAGTTTTTAGGTGGTTTTTATGTGAGTTTTTAGGTGAGTTTGTAGGTGAGTTTTTAGGTGGTTTTTAGGTGATTTTTTAGGTGGTTTTTAGGTGAGTTTGTAGGTGAGTGTTAGGTGGTTTTTAGGTGAGTTTGTAGGTGAGTTTTTAGGTGAGTTTGTAGGTGGTTTATAGGTGAGTTTGTAGGTGGTTTTTAGGTGAGTTTGTAGGTGAGTTTTTAGGTGGTTTTCATGTGATATTTTAGGTCAGTTTGTAGGTGGTTTTTAGGTGAGTTTTTAGGTGGTTTTTAGGTGACTTTTTAGGTGAGTTTGTAGGTGAGTTTTTAGGTGAGTTTGTAGGTGAGTTTTTAGGTGGTTTTTAGGTTATATATTTAGATGGTTTTTAGGTGAGTTTGTAGGTGAGTTTTTAGGTGGTTTTCATGTGATATTTTAGGTCAGTTTGTAGGTGGTTTTTAGGTGAGTTTTTAGGTGGTTTTTAGGTGACTTTTTAGGTGAGTTTGTAGGTGAGTTTTTAGGTGGTTTTTAGGTTATATATTTAGATGGTTTTTAGGTGAGTTTGTAGGTGAGTTTTTAGGTGGTTTTCATGTGATATTTTAGGTCAGTTTGTAGGTGGTTTTTAGGTGAGTTTTTAGGTGGTTTTTAGGTGACTTTTTAGGTGAGTTTGTAGGTGAGTTTTTAGGTGGTTTTTAGGTTATATATTTAGATGGTTTTTAGGTGAGTTTGTAGGTGGGTTTTTAGGTGGTTTTTAGGTGAGTTTTAGGTGGTTTTTAGGTGAGTTTTTAGGTAACTTTGTAGGTGGGTTTGTAGGTGAGTTTTTAGGTGGTTTTTAGGTGACTTTTTAGGTGAGTTTTAGGTGGTTTTTAGGTGAGTTTCTAGGTGAGTTTGTAGGTAACTTTGTAGGTGGGTTTGTAGGTGAGTTTTTAGGTGAGTTTGTAGCTGAGTTTTTAGGTGGTTTTTAGGTGACTTTTTAGGTGAGTTTTTAGGTGGTTTTTAGGTGAGTTTTTAGGCGAGTTTTAGGTGTTTTTTAGGTGAGTTTTTAGGTAACTTTGTAGGTGGGTTTGTAGGTGAGTTTTTAGGTGAGTTTGTAGCTGAGTTTTTAGGTGATTTTTAGGTGACTATTTAGGTGGTTTTTAGGTGACTTTTTAGGTGAGTTTTTAGGTGGTTTTTAGGTGAGTTTTTAGTTGGTTTTTGAGGTGAGTTCCTACGTGTGTTTTTAGGTGTTTTTTACGTGTGTTTTTAGGTGAGTTTTTAGGTCAGTTTGTAGGTCAGTTTTTAGGTGAGTTTGTAGGTCAGTTTTTAGGTGAGTTTTTAGGTGGTTAATAGGTGATTTTTTAGGTGGTTTTTAGGTGAGATTTTAGGTGGTTTTTAGGTTAGTTTTTAGGTGAGTTTTTAGGTGCTTTATAGGTGAGTTTTTAGGTTTTTTTTAGGTGAGTTTTTAGGTGGTTTTTAGGTGAGTTTTTAGGTGAGTTTTTAGGTGGTTTTTAGGTGAGTTTTTAGGTGAGTTTTTAGGTGGTTTTTAGGTGAGTTTTTAGGTGAGTTTTAGGTGAGTTTTTAGGTGAGTTTTTAGGTGGTTTTTAGGTGAGTTTTTAGGCGAGTTTTAGGTGTTTTTTAGGTGAGTTTTAGGCGAGTTTTAGGTGGTTTTTAGGTGAGTTTTAGGTGAGTTTTTAGGTGGTTTTTAGGTGAGTTTTTAGGTGAGTTTTTAGGTGATTTTTAGGTGACTATTTAGGTGGTTTTTAGGTGACTTTTTAGGTGAGTTTTTAGGTGGTTTTTAGGTGAGTTTTAGGTGAGTTTTAGGTGACTATTTAGGTGGTTTTTAGGTGAGTTTTTAGGTGAGTTTTTAGATGGTTTTTAGGTGAGTTTGTAGGTGGGTTTTTAGGTGAGTTTGTAGGTAACTTTGTAGGTGGGTTTGTAGGTGAGTTTTTAGGTGAGTTTGTAGGTGAGTTTGTAGGTGAGTTTTTAGGTGGTTTTTAGGTGAGTTTTAGGTGGTTTTTAGGTGAGTTTTTAGGTAACTTTGTAGGTGGGTTTGTAGGTGAGTTTTTAGGTGGTTTTTAGGTTATATATTTAGATGGTTTTTAGGTGAGTTTTTAGGTGGTTTTTAGGTGAGTTTTAGGTGGTTTTTAGGTGAGTTTCTAGGTGAGTTTTTAGGTGGTTTTTAGGTGAGTTTTAGGTGGTTTTGAGGTGAGTTTTTAGGTGAGATTTTAGGTGTTTTTTACATGAGTTTTTAGGTGTGTTTTTAGGTCAGTTTTTAGGTCAGTTTGTAGGTCAGTTTTTAGGTGAGTTTGTAGGTCAGTTTTTAGGTGAGTTTTTAGGTGAGTTTGTAGGTCAGTTTTTAGGTGAGTTTTTAGGTGGTTAATAGGTGAGTTTTTAGGTGGTTTTTAGGTGAGATTTTAGGTGAGTTTTACGTGAGTTTTTAGGTGGTTTTTAGGTGGTTTTTAGGTGGTTTTTAGGTGAGTTTGTAGGTGGGGCCCAGTGACACCAACAGGGAGGCACCACGCACACCTCCCGCACCAGCCCCAGGTGAGCGCAGTACACCCAGGGCCCCCACCCCCCTGCAATGCGCCCCAACAACCCACCAGGACAGAGCCACCACACGACACCAGCCAAAGCGCCCACCAAGAGCCATCGCACGGGGAAGCAGGAGGACCCCACACCCACCCCCCCCGACCACAGCACCCAGGTCCCGGGGTCCTCCAGCCACAGCAACATGGATGGTAGTCCACGCCCACTGCGCCATAGCCACCAGGGGGTCGGGTCCCACCAGCGAGGCCATATTAGTGAAATCCCCCCCCTCATTATTCCCTATTAATATGTCTCCAGATCCCTGACTGGAGACATTATCCCTGCACCGTGATAGTGTAACCCTTAGTGGTGCATTAAAAGTGGAGAGGCTGGGTGAGGCATCCAGGGGGCAGGCCAGAGGACCACAGAGGATGGCTACTCTGCAGCCTACCCTGGCACAAGTTCCCCGAGCCGTCCCAGACCTACCCCCCAAGGTGTGAATGTGTGTGGTGCATTAAAAAGAAATTAGAGAGCAGGGGAGGCAAGCAAGAGGGTGATGGGGAAGAGACAAGGCTGTAGAGCCCTGCCATCTGCCCCACCACAGAGCCCATCCCTCCCGCTTCCACCTGCTCTCGAGGCCCTAACTGTTGTGTCCCTATATGTGCCTAAGGGTACCTATATACAGTGAGGTGTGAAGTGTGTGAAGTGCGCAGTAAGAGGCAGTCTGGTGTGGGTCCGGCCCATTAGGACAGAGCAGCGGGGGAGACAGGTAGTGAGACCACCGGTACTGATGCAGAGGGCCCCCAGAGCCCCGAGGCCAGAGGCCAAGGTGGGCCCACCCGAACCGACCGGCCCAGCCAGCACCAAAACCCCCAGACGTCGCAGCGCTAGACCAGCGCCCCGGCAGACGCCGTAGTCCCACCACGGGCCAGCTGCATGCAGCACCCTGCCCCGGAGGGAGGGCCAGGCCGCACCACCAGGAAGCGAGGGCCATGAGCCCCCACGCCCACACCGGAGCCGGTACGTCCGGGACGCAGGGCGCCCACCCCGCAGCACCACCGAAGCCCCACCCACCCCACCACTACCCAGGACAGCCCCCAGGCCCGGACAGAAGCCCCCAGCCAGCAGAAGCTAATCTCCAGTGGCGGCACACAGGCAAGTACTGAGGACTATGCCCGGATTAGCCCTCCTGTCACTCATGATCAACTTTGTTTTCACCAATTATTTACACTTTTACCAAAAATCACAGTAGTTCAGAGGCATGGTTTAACATTCAGACAGACTTTACTCCAGTCAGCTCTGTGTGTCTGCGTGTGGAACTACAGGCTGGTTTCCATGGCAACAGGGAAAGACCTTTACTCACAGAAAATGGGAGGAGCTTTAACATAAAATGGGAGGAGCTTTAATAGAAGTGACTCAGTCCACAAACAGTAACAAACAGATTCACATATGAAGTGAACAGCAGATATTTCTTCCTTTCACCAGAAACAACTACAGCGACAAGAAACAAACACACGCTTACATTTACTTCAACTGATGGATGGAAGTATAGTTTAATATATAACTACATATATCTTGTAATACACTTCACTAAATCGTATTTTCTGCACTATAAGACACATAAAGTAAAATCTAAATCATGAGATAAAAACCGCTCATAGTGTTGAAAATATGGTTTATTATAATATATTATAATATATTATAATATATTGATACATATTTTTTCTGCATGTTATATACGTACATTTTTATGTTAAATTTCAGGCAGTAATACATTGATAGTCAGTATATGGAGAAATATATTTTTGTTTCATAAAGGTATTCTGTTCTATAATTAATAACCCAGAGTATGTTTTTTTTTCATATTATCTCTATGATGTATAAACTAAAGTAATAACTCGTCTTAGAGTTTGTGCAAATGTGAGAAAAAAAATTAAGTGAATGACATATTTTTAATTCACTTTCTGATGATGAGTTTTAAAAACACGTTTTCTAAATTACAGACTTGTTTTCCAGTTGACGGGAGGTTTTTGTAATTCCAGGAAAAATAGGTTCATCTAAAACACAGGTGTCAAACTCCAGTCCTCGAGGGCCGGTGTCCTGCATGTTTTAGATATTTCCCTCTTCCATGTGATTCAGTTTAATTCTTTAACTTCTGCGAACTAACAAAATAACTGGTAACATGAGCAATTTAAGACACAAACGGCAGAAAATCAAAGAAAAATACTACAATAAAAAAACCAAAATGTAGAAAAATAAACAAAATGACAAATAATGTGGAAAGAAAACTATTGAAATTTGGTCCCAGCAATTTTAATTTTCCCTTTAAAAAATGTTTAAATAAAAATAAATTAAAAAAAAAAAACCTCTTACTTTTTGGCACCTTATCCATGCACAAAACTAAAAGGAAAATGGTTGAATTTTTTAGAATATTTAAACTAAATCATCCATTCAGAACGCATCAGCACTGACACTTAAAGAGTTAATAATCAGCTCCTCATTAGACTGATAATGATGCAATGGCCTCCAGGTGGAATGGAAGAGGGAAACATCTAAAACATGCAGGACACCGGCCCTCGAGGACCGCACTTTGACACCCCTGATCTAAAACATGTCAATCACTGTGTTTTTCAGACCTGAAGAAGAAGAAGAAAACCAGCGGAAACAGATCTAAGATGCTCATATGTCATGCATATTATAATAATGGTTTTATTTCAATCATTTTTTCAATAATATTTTCTTATTACAGTCAAACTTCATCAGTGTCACGTTCTTCCTGCTCTGACAGATAATGTTTCTATAAATAAAATCCAACAGTAACTTGACTTTTCTTCCTTTTTCTGTTTTTTTTCTCCAGTTGGTTTTATTTCTTTTATCAAAAGCGTGGTCTGTTCATAATCTGTCGTGTCTGTAGACCTTCTGCTGGGAAAATAAAAGTCATCATTTTCAGTTGAATATTAAACACAACACATGTTACTGTTCCATCATATTAACCATCATTTACACTCAACTGAATTATTATTAGAAACACAGTGTATACCTTGGCCAAGGCAGACCCCCCCCACCTCTGGGAAAGGGTGGTGGGAGGGTCTGGATCACCACCCAAATCTAATCATTAGTTGATCATCACCACCGTACCCTGAACATTTGATCAAAATCCATCCATAACTTTTTCAGTTTTGTTTCATTAACTGTCGTAACGCCACGTTTGACCAAATCGGCTAAAATTCAGTCAGTTTCTTCCTTGTATCCGTCTCATTGCTCACAACAAAAGATCCATCAAGAATTGTTGACGCTAGAGTGCAAACAAAAATGGTCAATATTTGGTGACCTTTGACCTTGGGTGCTGACCATGAAGGTCAAGTCTTTTTCAGTCTAATGAACTTCATATCAAATCTATATTTACCCAAAATGTTTGAAATAAACCACATTAAAACTGTTCCAGTACTGGACACTGAACTATTTTATTTGAAACTAACCGGTATCGGACCCAAATGTAGACAGGATAAAGTTCAAACAGTGTTTTAATAATATAATTCAAAACAGAGTCCACAGGATAAAGCACAGGGGAAAACGTAGTCCGGTCCAGGGTTCGGTAACGGTGATCCAGTGGAGACAGGCAGAGAGAGAGGCCAGAGTACAGAAAGGAACGTAGTCGGGACAGGAAAAGGCCCAGATCCAGAGGACGAAGGCAGAGACGTGGTCAGGTGGAACCAGGTCTAAGGCTGGAACGGGTCAGAAACAGAGCACAGACAAAAAACACGGGAAAAACAGGCAGTATAACGCTGGAAGGTCTTGACGGAACAAAAACGATCTGGCAAAGAACAGGCAGAAAGAGCAGACTTATACACAGCCACCTGATGACCCACAGGTGTGGGTGTGATGACCCACAGGTGTGGGTGTGATGACCCACAGGTGTGGGTGTGATGACCCACAGGTGTGGGTGTGATGACCCACAGGTGTGGGTGTGATAATAATTAGGACAAAGGTCAAAGACAGAGAAAAACAGAAAAGAGAAAGAACAGAGCAATACACCATCCAGACATGACAATATTATCATTGACCTTTGACCTCCATCCACAAAAATAGATCCCATACCACAGGTGACATGGACAACATTTGTCATCAAATGACAGATAATTTGCTTCAGAAATGTGTTTGATAGAGTGAAAACAAACAAACAAATGAAATATTGTCCACAGCACGATATTTGACCAAATGCCTCCTTGTTCGTGCCAAATTTCAGAATGATCCGTTAGGAACTGGCGAGGCTAGAGTGTAAACAAACAAGGTCGATAGTATATGAGGATCCTATACCACAGGTGACATTGTACTCTATTTATATTTATATTGTTAGTACATTTTTGTTTATTTTTAGGGCATTTTACTCTGTATTTTATTTCTGGCCAAAACTAAGGCATTGGGTGGGGGTGTGGGGGGGGGGGGGGTTGTATGAGTGTTTTTCTGTTACATAAACAGTAAAAGTGTAAACGGCAGGTGTTTATTTTTTCATCTGTTGAAGAAAAGCTGCAGTTTTCATTTTTCAGGTGTTTTTGTTTTTGTGTTGATGTCTTCAGACAGTTTCCAGACTCATTTCTCTGTTTCCTTCTCCTTCTTTGAAACCATCCTGTCCTCCAATATTTCCTCCTCCCTGTCGGACGTGGAATTCCTGTGGACGGACTCTGGCCTGGGCTCCAGCCTCCGTGGATGCTCCCCGTGGCTAATTATCAGCGCTCTGCATGAGGACTGACCGGCTGCTGGTGTAGGATGATCAGATGTGTTGGCTGGAGTCCACAGTCTGAGCTGGATCAGTTCTGTCTGAAGCTCAGCACAAAGGTCCAACAAACAGCAGTGAAATAGAAAGGCATAATGGGAGTGATTATAGCACATAATGATAATGTAGCTGTTCTCAAAGGCCAACAGGCACAAGTTCAACATTAAAACTGCAAGCAATCTGAAAGGCCTTCGCCCTCCCTCGCGACCACCTCCCCTGACAACCGCCTTCTCACGCGACACCCGAGTCAAATTTCAGCCAAATCGGTGTTCGTATGCACGACCTACAGCCATTTTAGTAAAGGTGGTGCTGTAGGGGGCGCTATAGGGCAAAATCACAATTTCTATTGATAAACTGGTGTAGGACCCAGAGATAGATGTCCGACTCAAATTTCAGCCAAATCCATGTTCGTATTTCCGAACTACTACCATTTTACTAAGAGTGTATTTGGTGAATCTGTAGGGGGCGCTATAATGTGAAATAACAATTTCATATGACAACCAAGTGTAGGACCGAGAGATAGATGTCTGAGTCAAATTTCAGCCGAGTTGGTGTTTATATGTCCGAACTACAGCCATTTTAATAAAAGTACATTTCTAGGGGGCGCTATAGTACAAAATCAGAATGTCTTTAGTTAAATGGATGTAGACCTGGGAGATAGACGTCTGAGTCAAATTTGAGTCAAATCGGTGTTCGTATGCACGATCTACAGCCATTTTAGTAAAGGTGGTGCTGTAGGGGGCGCTATAGAGCAAAATAACAATTTCTATTGATAAACTGGTGTAGGACCCAGAGATAGACGTCTGAGTACAATTTCAGCCAAATCGGTGTTCGTATGTCCGAGTTGAAGCTATTTATGTAGCAGTAATTTTTCCCGAAATCTTCGCAAGCTTTGCGACAGTGTAGCAAAAAACTTTTCCAACTAAATTGGATAACTTTTGAAGTCCCACTTGTCGAGATCGTGTTCACTGATTTTGAGCTCATTTGGTCCAACGGTCTAGGACGAGATAGATGAATTCCAATGACAGCGAAAATGACAACTCAAAAATTTTCAAATTTCAATCCAAGATGGCGGACTTCCTGTTGGTTTATGGGCGTGGTTATCATTAACTTATTTGTTCATCATCATATGTCGAACATGTGTAATGATTTTCGTAGCTCTAACTTCACTAGGGCGTGATCTGGCCTAATACAAACTATTTCACTTTTTCTAGGGGGCGCTGTAGACACATTTCTTGGCCAACTTTTATGAAACCTATAAATACTTGTAATTTTTCACACTTCTGAGGTGTGTGCAAAATTTGGGGAGTTTTCGTGCATGTTCAGGGGGTCAAATTAGAGGTCAAAGAGCAGATGAAAGAAAAATAATAATAAATAATAATAATAAAGAAAGAAAAATTCAGAAACCAAGCAAGAACAATATATTGTTTTTCTGACCCCCCCGAACTCACCCCCAAATTAAATCTTTTGACTTTCCCCATGTCCCTAGGGGGTCAGAGGTCACATTTGACACACTTTCACTCATGTCAGTGACCCTGAGTGGGCGTGGCCATAGACTCCCATTCATTCTGAGCAGGAGCAAGTATGTGGTGTGTGTGTGTGACGAGCACATGCTCGGACACGGCTCGCTGCCGTGAGTGTGTGTGTGTGTGTGTGTGAGTGTGTGTGTGTGTGTGTGTGTGTGTGTGTGTGTGAGTCGTCCCTGGCATATTTGGTCACCTGGCCATCACAGCAGACTTAATAGGCCTTGTGCCGACGTTGTCCGCGGCGAAGGCCTAAAAAACTACAGAAACTAAGCAATGGCCTGGAAACAAACAAGATCATCAGCAAAACAGCAGGAAAGAAGATGATCAGCAGAAAATACAGTCATACCTCAATGTAGAAAATCTATTCATTACATACGTGATTTCGTACCATGAATCTTTCAAATATATATAGTCACATTTTGAGATAAAAAGACAAAATAATTGTGACCTAAAAAAATCAAATCATTAAATAAAAAGTTAGTTATGAGATACAAAGCCAAAATAATGAGATAAAAAGTTAAAGTTATGAGATAAAAAGTTAAAATTACCACCCCTTTGACAGTGGCCAATCTGACATAGGGTGGTCGGTTCTGTGTGCCTTTGGCCTTTGATTTGGTTCCCAACATCCTTTTAGCCAGAAACTGGTTTCAGCTGCTCTATACCTTGGATTCCGGACTCCTTCAGTTGTACTGTATTCCTTCAGTTGTACTGTATTCCTTCAGTTGTACTGTATTCCTTCAGTTGTACTGTATTTCTTCAGTTGTACTGTATTTCTTCAGTTGTACTGTATTTCTTCAGTTGTACTGTATTTCTTCAGTTGTACTGTATTCCTTCAGTTCTACTGTATTTCTGTCGAAAATCTTGACTACTATGTGGACTTTATCATATTTGTTTTTCACAGCTGCTCCAGCTGGGTGGATCTGTGCCTTAAGCCAGACTCGTTGACCAACACTGAACTTGTTGTTTGAGTCAGACTCTGGTTCATCTGACTTTTGGTCCCTCCCAGTTTCCTCTGACCTGAAGGGGCGTTGGTTCAACTCTTCGGAAGGGGAGGGCCTCCCCTTCCTGCGTCGATCGTTCAGGGCTTCGGCCAGTTCGCAGGTTTTAGCGCTCCATTCCTTGCTGTTGGCATTTTTTCCAATCCAGTATTTTACTAGTCCAATGGTTCTTTCTGCAACTCCGTTCGCCTGTGGTGTGTAGGGGGGTGAATAAATTCTTATTACCCCCTTCTCTCGGCACCATCGGTCGACCACTGCATTCTTGAAATGTGTCCCATTGTCCATTCGAAGCTCCTTTGGCAAAGTCAGTGTGTTTTAGTCATTGTGTTTTAGTCAGAGTGTGTTTTAGTCAGTGTGTGTTTTAGTCAGTGTGTTTTAGTCAGTGTGTGTTTTAGTCAGTGTGTGTTTTAGTCAGTGTGTTTTAGTCAGTGTGTGTTTTAGTCAGTGTGTGTTTCAGTCAGTGTGTGTTTTAGTCAGTGTGTGTTTTAGTCAGTGTGTGTTTTAGTCAGTGTGTGTTTTAGTCAGTGTCTGTTTCAGTCAGTGTGTGTTTTAGTCAGTGTGTGTTTCAGTCAGTGGGTTTTAGTCAGTGTGTGTTTTAGTCAGTGTGTTTTAGTCAGTGTGTGTTTTAGTCAGTGTGTGTTTTAGTCAGTGTGTTTTAGTCAGTGTGTGTTTTAGTCAGTGTGTGTTTTAGTCAGTGTGTGTTTCAGTCAGTGTGTGTTTTAGTCAGTGTGTGTTTTAGTCAGTGTCTGTTTCAGTCAGTGTGTGTTTTAGTCAGTGTGTGTTTCAGTCAGTGGGTTTTAGTCAGCGTGTGTTTTAGTCAGTGTGTGTTTCAGTCAATGTGTTTTAGTCAGTGTGTGTTTCAGTCAATGTGTTTTAGTCAGTGTGTGTTTTATTCAGTGTCTGTTTTAGTCAGTGTGTTTTATTCAGTGTCTGTTTTAGTCAGAGTGTGTTTTAGTCAGTATCTGTTTTAGTCAGTGTGTTTTAGTCAGTGTATGTTTCAGTCAGTGTGTGTTTTAGTCAGAGTGTGTTTTAGTCAGTGTCTGTTTTAGTCAGTGTGTTTTAGTCAGTGTATGTTTCAGTCAGTGTGTGTTTTAGTCAGTGTATGTTTCAGTCAGTGTGTGTTTTAGTCAGAGTGTGTTTTAGTCAGTGTCTGTTTTAGTCAGTGTGTTTTAGTCAGTGTCTGTTTTAGTCAGTGTGTGTTTTTCAGTCACTGTGTTTTAGTCAGTGTATGTTTCAGTCAGTGTGTGTTTTAGTCAGTGTATGTTTCAGTCAGTGTGTGTTTTAGTCAGAGTGTGTTTTATTCAGTGTCTGTTTTAGTCAGAGTGTGTTTTAGTCAGTGTCTGTTTTAGTCAGTGTGTGTTTTTCAGTCACTGTGTTTTAGTCAGTGTCTGTTTTAGTCAGTGTGTGTTTTTCAGTCACTGTGTTTTAGTCAGTGTGTGTTTTAGTCATGTTGCCATGGTTCTGGGAATTCAAACAAACCAGGGTTTGAAGATCTAGCTCTTTTTAAAGTGAAATGACAGGAACCTGTTTGGGATGATGTCAGACTTCGCATTATAGATAGACTTCTATTGGAAGTCTATTGACATTGGAAATATTGACCTTTAACCTTTACATATTCCCCCCCAACCTTAAAAATCCCTAAATAGTGACCTTTAACCCATTAAAACCCTCAAACGTTTATCTTTGGTGACAGGGTGTTCTAAAGGAAGCAGTTGGGGGGGTTGACAGATGCCCCCTCCAAAGCCACTAACAGGATGATGCCAGTGCCGTGAGGGCCTCGGGGTAAAGACGGATTATGTCTGAGCAGTAGATAAACAGATTATTCCCGAAACGTTGCCTACTTTTTTAACCTCGTCACTCTCGCCACACTCCCACACACTTCTACACTGTCCCACACCGTCCCACAATCCCCCTGGGGAGGAGCAGCTCTACAGGTTTATGTTGGTAGCTAGCATAGTAGCATCCCCCCGGAACTAGAAACCACCGATGTTAGACGGAACCACGTCCAGATCTAGACGCCCCCCACCCATGAGCTCCAGCTGAGCCTGAAGACGCCGTCGACCCCTCCCACCTCCCCCAGCAGGATTTACTCCCACATTCAGACGGTTTCTTAGTGTATTTTCTGAATCAGTGGTAGTTTTTGACGATGCTTTGGGGTTGGGGTCTCCTGCTGCTGGTGGTCCTGCCTTCACAACCGGCTTTTGTCAAAGGTAAGATCAGCTGATTCAACCCTTTACTATTAAAAATGTAGGATTTTGGGTTTTATGTCACAATTTTGAGTTTTTATGTCACGATTTTTACTTTTTATGTCACGATTTTTGATTTTTATGTCACGATTTAGATTTTTCATGACACGATTTTGGCTTTTTAGTCAAGATTTTAACTTTTTATGTCACAATTTTTAGTTTTTATCTCACCATTTTGACTTTTTATCTCATAGTTTTGACTTCATTTAATGCTTCTTTTAGTCTAGTGTCTTTTCATGCAGAAAATACAGTAAATGAAATAAAACATGAAGAGCGAGTCACAGGTTTCATTTGTTCCTTATTTTTTGTGTAAAGATCAGAGTGTTGAGACAGAAGGATTTGAAGTGTGAGTGTATGTGTGGCCCGGTCTAAACCTGGTCCCAGAGTGAACTAAAGCCTCTTAAGGGTTACATAAGTAAGCAGCAGTCAAACGGTTCACACTTCCTTTACCCCAGGACAAGAACAAAAGACTGTAGGTGAAAGACAAACACAAGACTGATGTGAAGACACATTTGGAACAGATGGACGCTAGAGCTGCACCATGTTAGGAAATACTATAATACTATATACTCATTTAAATTAAATAAATATCCAATAAAGAAATGAATGAATAAAAAATAAAGACAAGTAAATAACAAATAAATAATTAATGAATAAAGTGATGTCATTCATAATAATTAAAGAATAAATAAAAAAGACATAAAATAAAAAAAGCCAAATTAAATACATATTTTTACAGGAAGATATTCGACCAAATCAGATGAAATTCAGTCGTTTCTTCCTCGTATCCATCTCCTTGTTCACAACAAATGTCAGAACCATCCGTCAAGAATTGGTGGCACGAGAGCATGAATCAAAAATGGTTAATATTTGGTGACCTTTGACCTTGGGTACTGACCATGAAGGTCAAGTCTTTTTCAGTCTAATATTCAGTGTGATGAACCCGATATCAAATGTATATTTACCCGAGAAGTTTGAAACTGTTCCAGTACTGGACACTGAATTATTTTTATATTATTATTGACCTTGACCTTTGACCTAGACAGTAGCGGCTGGTGATTAAAAATGTAGGGTGGGCACACCTGGGAGGGCGTGGTGGGTGTGAAGGTTGAGAAAAAATTGGACAAAAAAATGTGTGTTGTCAACACACATTTAGTTCTTCATTTTTAAAGGCTGTTAATAAAACAGTAAAGTGTTTATTTTAAATGTTTTAAAGCTTCTTTTACACAAAACATCATTAATAGTGCAGACGACTGGAGAGGAATTTAAGCCAAAAAGACGTAGCGTCAAACTATTGTCCAGGTGTCTTCAGCTGCTCTGCTGTGTTTACATTTAAGTCCCCAAAACATGTCTGTGTGGAGACTTTCAAACACTTGAAGAAACAAAGTGGTTCCTCCCTGGGCATCCATCTAGAATATTCCAACACTCAGACCTTTT